>BGPR01052629.1:0-10566 GCA_013235015.1 Araneus ventricosus
GAGAGTTTGAAGAGGAGTCTATGCTTCTTGATGACAACGCCAATGCACTAGCAGATTTTGGAGATCTTAGAAGTTTCCAGGTAGACGAGCCTTGGACGGATCCTCCAGAAAAAGAGTTTGAAGAGGAGTCTATGCTTCTTGATGACAACGACAATGCAGTAGCAGATTTTGGAGATCTCAGAAGATCCCGGCAAGACGAGCCTTTTGAATCCCAAAAATCAAACGAGTTAAACTTCACGTGTAATGCTTGTGGAAGGCGTTTTTCTAAGAACTACAATTTACGAGGGCATTTAAGAACTGTGCATTCCGTTGCAGCATTTAATTGCCCTGTATGTGACAAGGGGCTTTCAAGATTGGACAATTTATCGAGACATTTGAAATTACATCAAACCTCTCCCGAAAGAAAAGACCGTATCTAGTCACCTGTCGTTCAGAATTTCTGTGTGAAAAAATTATGCATTTCTATTAGAAAATTATTACCTGTTAACAAACCGTCTCAACTTTGTGTGGAGCAAAACTCAATCTTTACTGAAAGGAAATAAACTGAAACTGAAAGGAACGTTGTGAGCATCACATTTCGATGAAAAGAGAAGGCATAAATTTATAGTATAAAATTAAGTCTTACGTACTTAATTTTATACCAAGCCGAAATAAGAATTTTATTGCAGATAAAGAACTTTGTTCGAGATTCCTTCAAAAGGTGATTGATGAAATTCTTTACATAAGGGATTCAGTTTAAGAAGACACCTGAAAGAACATTTACAATGTTGATTACTGCCTATAATTGCATCAAAATTTCCTTTGTAGACTTCCTTTCCATCTAGTTACCTGCCGATCAGAATTTCTGCGGGGGAAAAATGATGCAATTCTTTTAGAAAAAAAATCCATCCAAAGCTGTTAGAGAACGTAAAGATAAGTCTCCTTCCCATAATCTAATTAATTGTAATCAACTTTTCAACAAACTAAGGTTTCGACTAATGCATCAGGTAAAATCTACGCTAATCTGATGCTGTTGTACTTTCATCTGTGAATAAATTATATCTTTCTATTTGATCTTGGATTTCTTATTTAAAAATTTTTATCAGACATATATTTGGTAAACGATAAATACAGACGATAACCATTTAGTATGTGCTTCCTACAGGGGATTCAATGTTGCTATATATTTTCTCCTGTTTTGGAATGAGAGCACTGGTTTTATTACTACTTATAAATTATTCGAATATGTAATTCTCTTTCCAAAGAAATTTGTTTCTCAATAAATCATCTAGTTTATGTTCAATTTAATAAAATAAATAAAAAAAATTGAGGTATAAGCTTTTATTCAAAATGCACTTTAAATGAGAAAATACGTTTACACATTATAATTTCGTCAAAATGAACTCAAAAGTAAAAAATAATTTTTCTGATTACAATAACGTGCATGGTTCGAATAAAAGAGTGGGCGTCTTATATAGCATTATATACATTTTGCCTATATATATATTTCGTGTATTTTCTTAAACAAATGGAATATTACTAGAAGGCAAAGGCGCCCACGCTTTTATTCGAACCATGCATTTTATTGTAATCAGAAAAATTGTTTTCAACTTTTGCCTTCATTATTTCGCATGAATGAAAGCTTATACCTTAATTTTTTTTATCTATTTTATTTTCTATTTTTTAGTGACGGCTGACACGAATACAAACGACATGTTAGACATAGTAAACCAAATTCAATTATTGAATTCTAAAAAATAAAACACATATTAAAATTATTATATACATATGTACAATTACATTTTTAAAATGATTTAATCACATTAACTTTCTGAAATATAAATCCGTAATATATTACGTGATAACTTACGATTATTATCAACAATGTAATAGAAAAAAAGATAATCGATCTACACAACTTTCTATTTTTGCTTTCAGTACGAAACATTTGGCGGACATGAAATAAAATAAAAATCTGGTTGTTTTTGAATTCTAATAGAAAGTAAATCCAAGACGCTTAGAAATACGAGCTTTCACGCCTCTATGCAAAGAAATTTTTAATAATAATGTTAAGGTTAGCTTAAGTTAGCGTAAAAATGAAATGACTCGAATTAATAATATTTGAAGAACTTATTTTTGATTTTACATTTTATTCCATTGTTACAAAAATATTAGTTCAACAAGTGAAACCAGTGTTGTAATTATTTCGTCTTAACTTATTAGGATAGCTAAAAATTACACTTCGCAATAAGCAACTATTCAAGTGGTATAGTTATTAAATTGCAAGTATTCACTTGGAGAAACAAAATTATCTTTTTTAATCCCTTGTGTTTTCTTGCTTCCGTCATTAACAACTTTGATTTCGCGTACCCCCCGGGGGACGCGTACAGGGAACCTCTGATCTAGAGCGTCAACATACACAAACACACGTTCTCCTTTATTATTAGTAGAGATGAACTTCTATGTACAACTAAGTTAAAAATAAAATTGACAGTGTAGGTTTTTCTTAAGATAAATTTCTGTGGGGAGAGAATCATATATTCCAATAATTTATTAGTAATTTTAATAATTTTCAACGAATTTCGTAAATTAGAGAATTTAGTAATTTTAATTTCTATCCAATAAATCCATTTCAAAAATTTAAATCCATTTTCAAAAAAATTTGATTTCATTCCGAGAAAGGAGAAAATTTACAGTTGTTTTTAATCCCAAGTAGGTCTTTGAAGCTACGCGCGTAGATGGTCAAAATCGCCTTTTATCATTTGGCTATAATATTTTCAAATATGAAAAAACTAAAATAAGAAATCAGAGATCAAGCAAAAGGATATAATTTATTCTTATGCGAAAATACACAATACTCGTGTGCATGTACACAAATGTGATTTTTTGATTGCACAAGTAATAAGTGCTGCAAAGCTTTTAAAATTTATTGTACAGATAATTTGATTGCAGCATCATTTCTTTCCCAAACGATTTCCCTCAAATTCACATTTTGCAAGTTCATCAGAAAGTGAAGACTTTATTTTTCACTTCGACATCTTTTTCTTTTGTCTCATGTATGTATCTTGAGTAAGCGTAGGCAATTCGACGACTGCACCTGTAGGTGCCTCTGTGAAGTCTCCAGTGGTCGTCGTCCATGTCTATTCCCCAGTCATCCTCATAACTCGGTAGTCTTTGATATGGCGGGCAGACATTATAAAATTCCTTTCCCAGTTCGACGACAGGCAAATTCGCATCCTTTAAGAAAAAAAGGGAATTGTTACTGCCTTTTCTTTCAATACAAAACACGAATCAGACCTAAAAGCTAGTACATACCTGTAAAATTTTCTTTTGCTGTCGTCCTCTTACAGCTACTTGCAAGTTGAGCCCGTTGTCCCTTTTCCTGTATTCTTCCTTCAACCAATTAATCACATAATTCCAACTGAATGATCCTTTAAAGTTGTGTGGCAATCTATGGATGTGTCTTGAACAGTACTTGTTCGCCCTTTCGTCGACCGATCCGACACATTTGTCAGAGTTATCTACCGTGGTAATTAAAACCTCCAGTGTGTGCACATCGGCAAAGGCGACTTCGATAGGATACATCTTTCCGCCGTACCAATTGCAGTTGGCGTGGGCAAAGAATCCAATATTATGGGCCATCATAATGTACAGACTGCTAAAACCGAAAAGCATGCAAGAGAGCTGGATGCCGAATGAACCACAGGATGGGTGTCGATGTCTATATATACAGTGCTTAGATAATAACTGACAAAATTTTGAAGGTTCCAAGTCGGAACTCCGAGCAATTTCTTCCTTCAAATTATTAGGTACAGATTACTAGAACTGCAACACATGAAGGAGAACTCGATGTCAAATGAAGAATATTGATGGCTTACGGTATTTATATACGAGATGTATGAAGATTATTTGGTCATTTTTAGTAGTCGCCGTGAAGATAGATGGCAGCACCGCAAACATGAATGACTGACGTAACGGTTTGCCTGACTGTTCATGCGCGAGAGTTCTGAAGCACTGCTGGGCATGTAAACGCAGGGGAGGCCCAAGGCAAGGGCAAACCGGGCAACTGCTCGTGGCGCCAAAGTCCGGAGTGGCGCCAAAGCGGGAGTGTGAAGAAAAATAAATGGTTTATAAACTTGAGAAATAAAGTCATATATTTTTAAAATAAATTTATAGAATATACAAGGTGCGTTCGAAAAGTTCGGTGAATGGTCTCATAAAATAAAGGAAACAATGTATACAAACAAAATACCTTTACTGGCATTCAAATTAATCACCATTCGCTACAATACACTTTTGACATCGGCTGTACAGCTGCTGGAAACTGTCAGCAAACGCTTCTTTCGGTATCGCTCGAAACACCGTTGTCACACGTTGCTGGATCTGTGCAATGTCGGAAAAGCGTAGAACTTTCAATACTCCTTTGAGGCGGGGAAACAAGAAAAAGTCTGCAGTGCCAGATCTGGAGAAAATGGAGGGTGTTCAAGAACTGTCACCTTGCGTGTAGCGAGGAACTGCCTCACGCGGATGGCAGTGTGCGGACGGGCGTTGTTGTGGAGCAGTTTCCACTGACCACTCTGGTACAACTGGGGCCGAACCCGCCGGATGCGTTGCAGCAGCCGTTTCAAAACTCCCTCGTAGGATTCCGCGTTGACGGTTGTACCCGCGGGTACAAATTCATGATGAATCAAACCCTTACTGTCGAAAAACGCGATCAACAGCGTCTTAATCCTGGATTTGGTCAGACGACATTTTTTGGGAAGGAGGGGGGACGACGATGAACACCATTCCATGGACTGTCGCTTGGTCTCCGGATCGTACTGGTAGCACCTTGACTCATCCCCTGTAACGATTGTTTCCAAGAACTGCGGATTCCGGTCACACACGTCGATGAAATCTCCAGAGGTTTCCATCCGGTGTTGCTTTTGCTCGTCTGACAGCTTGTGCGGTACAGACCGGGCATAAGTCTTACGCTTTTGGAAATGATCGTGAATAATGTTGCTCACACTGTCTAGGCTTATCTTCAATTCTTCTGCTATCATTCTCAAAGACAGCCGTCGATCATCCGCAACCATCCGTTGCACTCGTTCGATGCTGTCTGGAGTTGTGCTTGTTGCCTGTCTACCCGAACGTGGCTCATCTTCGACATCTTCCTTTCTGTCTCTAAAGCGTTTAAACCGCTCAAAACGCACACTTTTTACTCACTGCTTCCACACCGTACACTTTCACTAACACTTCATTCGTCTCCGTCGCCGTTTTGCCTCATTTGAAGCAAAACTTGATGTTCACGCGTTGCTCCATTTCGCAGTGACGGGCCTTCTCACACTCATTCTTTAAATTGGTCGTAGCGCGCACTTCTGCTTAACTGTCGTGATTTGGACGCTAGGGGGGCACTAGTTGCCATGTCTCGCACTGCGTCTGCGTGAGCGCAGCATCCGAACCAGCGCATTTATTCAACTATGGGACCATTCACCGAGCTTTTCGACCGCACCTTGTATTATTTTTGCTCTCTCTTTCTCTCTTTAATGACCTCTATATAATTTTTAATATATCCGGAGTTTAAAAATTCTCACTTCTTTGTTCGAGTCGTTTTTTATTTTTATTTCTTGAGGATGTTTCTTTTTCCTCCATTCTATTTCAGGATTTTTAGGCTCAATTAAGAGATATATTTTGACAGATGTCAAATTCTTAAACGGAAAAAAAAATCCTGCTTTGAATCTCTGCATCTTGTTTTACCCCTGAAGAAGTACAAGAAGCCGAATTTCTCCATTTTGTTTTTCATTTTGTCTTCACTCTGGTCTTCTATAATAGTATTAAGTTATATTTACAAGTAAAACATGTATATTTCTAAGTAAAATTTTGTTTGATATTTAGAATGCAGGCATTATAAATTTAAAAAAAAAAGTACGTTGGATAGGTGTGGGGGAGCGCCATATTGTTGCCTTGCCCAGTTGGTAAAGCTGCCTCGGGCCGCTTCTGTGGAAACGCACTGAATACATATGATTTCGAAAAACATTCCAGGGGTACTATCGACATTTCTCCAAACCCTCCTGTCTCCCGAATTCCGAGTGGTAGGGTTGTGAAATTTTACAGGGTTTGGCACGACATTATAGTAAAATCCTGAAAATCGAGCATGGCTTAATTAATGATGAAAAACAAAACATTTTTCACAGCGTATTCAATTTCGAACTTGCGTATCTCCCCAACTCCAGGGGTGTGACGTCTCGAAATACGAAAAAGAGATGCTCCGCGGTGTCGAACAAGTTTCATGCTAACGAGGAGGAAATTCCAAGTATTTTGGTGGTGAAATTGGACTCAGAACAGGGTCGGATTTAGCCTTTGAACCGCTCCGTGCAAAAGTAAAAAATTGCGCCTCTATGAAACTACAATGTAAGCATTCTAAAAAAAAAAGATTTAAAAAAATCTTTTTTACGTTTTTTTAGCGAAAGTCCAATAAACAACAGTAAAATTCAGTAATTGACAAAAATACTTCAAATAATTTTTCACTTAAAATATTTCTTTTTAAAAAATAGTTTACAGGAGTATAATACAAACGAATTTTTTTTTGCAAACTTTTAGTTCAGAGAATTCTCTAATTAATTCAGAAGCATCTAAACAGCTACTCAGTTCATACTCAATTCCTAATATAGTGAGGTCTGCCAATCCTGTTTGAGATGTTGTTCACAAATTGTTCTTGATTATTTTTAGTTTGCAAAATTACGTTCCCCGGATGCGACACTTATTGGAAGAGTTAGTAAAATTCTTAGAACAATGCTCAAGTTTGGAGCAAAATTCACACAGACATTGCCTTTTATATATAGAGATTACTGGAGTAGTGCCTTGAAAGTTTTGTGCCTCATTAGAAAATAAAATTTGATTGTTTTATTGTTTTTTAGAATTTTTCAGAAACTTTTCGAATTAATTCAGAAACTCCTTTGCGAATTTTTTCTCATTTTGTTTTGACAATTTTGCGCCCCTAGATTTTTTTACTCCGTGCCGGGAACGGACTAACGGAGTGTAGGTCCGGCCCTGCTCGGAAAAGCTTTGACGGTTGTCCCTCGAAATTTGTTCGAATCCTTCTATCTGTCGAACTCCGAGCAGTAGGGTCAAGAAATTTATTTGAGGGAGTGGCAGGCGGGTAGGGGTATCGCGCTACACGAAAATCGTTAACGTCGGATCTCTCTGCTAGAAATGGGAGTTTGAAAACTAAACACGTTTGACTTTAAGTTCAAATTTCAAAGCGCGTATCTCGCCAACCGGGGAGGATGGTTTCTCGACTAAACTACGCAACTAAAGTGTTCAACCCGCACTGGAAGAATTTTCAGAATGAAATTTTGAGAAATAACTATAGGTCCTTCGATCCCCGAAATGGCGAGGCTATTGAAACTGAAATCCAAAAATTCACCACAGACCACAAACCGCCCTCGATAACACTGGAAAATAGAATGACAAAATCGGTGAAGATTTCTCTGACGAAATCAGAGACCAAACGCAAATCAGAAATAGACTCAACAAAGTTTCCCAACTGACTAAAGACCTCCGTGATAAAAACATATACAACAGAGCCCACTCTCACCTTCGCAAACTACACCAACAGGCCAATGAGAGAAGAAAAGCAGAAAAAATCGCTAGTCTAAACGCCGATGACGGCTCTGATTAGAAACAAGCTAGATGGTGCACGGGAGACAAATTCCACATGCCCTTCTCATTACAAGCACAAAAATAGTATTCACTAACCAGGAAAAAGCCGAAGCAATTGCAGATAGCTTAGAAAAACAGTTTCAACTGAACGAACTTTCCCACCCCCGACCGTGGCATTGGTGACGAGAAGACAAAACAAATTCTTTAAACACCACCCTACTGACAAAATTGAGCCTTGCAAGCCTTCTGAAATTGTCCAAATTATCGGTAAACTAAAAAAAGTTAAAAGTCCTGGCATTGATGGGTTCAGTAACCTCATGTTACAGAGATTATCTATCAAATCTATTCTTCGACTTGTCGAAATTATTAATGCTATTCTAAAATTCCACCACTTCCCCAATGCCTGGAAAACGGCTATCGTAGTTCCAATCATTAAAACAGGCAAAAATGCCCAGGATCCAGTCAGTTACAGGCCGATCAGTTTGCTCTCTTCGCTGAGTAAAGTAACAGAGGCAGTCATCTTGACAAGGCTCCAAGAAGCGACGGAAAGCCACATATGATACCATACCAGTTTGGGTTCAGTAAGAAGCTCTCCACAGCCCAACAGTTACTGAGAATCACGGAGAGTATCATAGAAGGGTTCGAAAGTGGCTGGGAAACCGGGGCAGTGTTCTTGGACATCGTTAAGGCCTTGGACAGACGGCCTGATTTACAAACTTATTACTATGCGGATCCCTGGTAGCATCATTATGCTCATAGATACATACCTACAAGGAAGGCTCTTTACCGTTCGGGTATTGAGCAATCTTTCCTCAGAACGCGTAATTAGAGCTGGAGTAGTGCAGGGGTCCAAGGTTGGACCCATTCTGTTCAACATCTTCGTTAATGACGTCCCCAGCCACAGGAACTGCCAGACCCAACTTTGTCTGTTCGCCGACGACACTGCCGTTATGAGCACCGTTACTCCACAAACCATTATGGATGATCTCAATACATATCTGACCCAGCTGGGTAAATGGTTGATTCAACGGAAAATAAAAGTAAACACCGACAAATACCAGACTGTATGCTTTACGAGGCGAAGAAGTAATCCGAACCCCCCTATGCTCTATAGGCCACTCATCCACTGGAGTAACAGCACCAAGTATCTGGGAGTAACACTTGACAAAAAACTAACATATAAAGAACATATCGACAATATCCGGAATACATACAACGGAATAAAGTCCCATCTCTACCCCCTTATTGGACGAAAGGCAAGGCATTGAATTTCATTACAACAATGAAAAGCATTATGTAGAATATGACTAAAATTATTATTTTTTAAATTTAAGAAAATTTATTAAAATTGGATTGAAAAAAGCACTCCAAATAAATTGATATTAGAGAAAAGATAATTATTTGAATTATCTCTCTGCTTGTTTAAAAATAATTTTTGCCGTTATATTTTCTCCAGTGTTTAAGGAGAACTGCCTGTATTTCACATACTTTTTAATTAATTAAATTCTAATTAAAATTTTTAAAAATATACCAGAAATGCACATTCCTATCCTCCAAAGTATGTTTGTGCCAAATTTCGTAACTCTATTTCCAGCGGTCTGTTATCTTGAGCTGGAGTTCCCAACCGTTTTTCCCTCGCGTACCTCTTGATTATTCTTTTTGTTTTAGCGTACCCCCTTTTATCATATCCAACTCCCCCCCCACACACAATCATCCCTCTCTGCAAAGAAGTTTTTATTAATAATGTTAAGGTTAGCTTAAGTTAGCGTAAAAATGAAACGACTCGAATTAATAACATTTGCAGAACTTATTTTTGATTTTACATTTTATTCCATTGTTACAACAATATTAGTTCAACAAGTGAAACCAGTGTTGTAATTATTTCGTCTTAACTTATTAGGACAGCTAAAAATTACACTTCGTAATAAGAAACTATTCAAATGGTATAGTTATTAAATTGCAAGTATTCACTTGGAGAAACAAAATTATCTTTTTTAATCCCGTGTGTTTTCTTGCTTCCGCCATGAACAATTTTTATTTCGCGTACCCCCAAATGGTCCTTCGCGTACCCTAGGGGTAAGCGTACCGGGAACCTCTGATCTAGAGTGTCAACATACACAAACACACGTTCTCCTTTATTATCAGTAGAGATGAACTTCTATGTACACCTATGTTAAAAAATAAAATTGACCGCGTAGGTTTCTCTTAAGATAAATTTCTGTGGGGAGAGAATCATATATTCCAATAATTTATTAGTAATTTTAATAATTTTCAACGAATTTCGTAAATTAGCGAATTTAGTAATTTTAATTTCTATCCATTAAATCCATTTCAAAAATTTAAATCCATTTTCAAGAAATTTGATTTCATTCCGAGAAAGCAGAAAATTTACAGTTGTTTTTAATCCCAAGTAGGTCTTTGCAGCTAAGCGCGTAGATGGTCAAAATTGCCTTTTATCATTTGGCTACAATATTTTCAAAAATGAAAAAACTAAAATAAGAAATCAGAGATCAAGCAAAAGGATATAATTTATTCTTATGCGAAAATACACAACACTCGTGTGCATGTACACAAATGCGATTTTTTGATTGCACAAGTAGTAAGTGCTGCAAAGCTGTTTAAATTTATTGTAAAGATAATTTGATTGCAACATCAGTTCATTCCCAAACGATTTCCCTCAAATTCACATTTTGCAAGTTCATCAGAAAGTGCAGACTTTATTTTTCACTTCGACATCTTTTTCTTTTGTCTCATGTATGCATCTTGAGTAAGCGTAGGCAATTCGACGACTGCACTTGTAAGTGCCCCTGTGAAGTCTCCAGTGGTCGTCGTCCATGTCTATTCCCCAGTTATCCTCATAACTCGGTAGTCTTTGATATGGCGGGCAGACATTATAAATTTCCTTTCCCAGTTCGACGACAGGCAAATTCGCATCCTTTAAGAAAA
>BGPR01052630.1:0-10566 GCA_013235015.1 Araneus ventricosus
GAGAGTTTGAAGAGGAGTCTATGCTTCTTGATGACAACGCCAATGCACTAGCAGATTTTGGAGATCTTAGAAGTTTCCAGGTAGACGAGCCTTGGACGGATCCTCCAGAAAAAGAGTTTGAAGAGGAGTCTATGCTTCTTGATGACAACGACAATGCAGTAGCAGATTTTGGAGATCTCAGAAGATCCCGGCAAGACGAGCCTTTTGAATCCCAAAAATCAAACGAGTTAAACTTCACGTGTAATGCTTGTGGAAGGCGTTTTTCTAAGAACTACAATTTACGAGGGCATTTAAGAACTGTGCATTCCGTTGCAGCATTTAATTGCCCTGTATGTGACAAGGGGCTTTCAAGATTGGACAATTTATCGAGACATTTGAAATTACATCAAACCTCTCCCGAAAGAAAAGACCGTATCTAGTCACCTGTCGTTCAGAATTTCTGTGTGAAAAAATTATGCATTTCTATTAGAAAATTATTACCTGTTAACAAACCGTCTCAACTTTGTGTGGAGCAAAACTCAATCTTTACTGAAAGGAAATAAACTGAAACTGAAAGGAACGTTGTGAGCATCACATTTCGATGAAAAGAGAAGGCATAAATTTATAGTATAAAATTAAGTCTTACGTACTTAATTTTATACCAAGCCGAAATAAGAATTTTATTGCAGATAAAGAACTTTGTTCGAGATTCCTTCAAAAGGTGATTGATGAAATTCTTTACATAAGGGATTCAGTTTAAGAAGACACCTGAAAGAACATTTACAATGTTGATTACTGCCTATAATTGCATCAAAATTTCCTTTGTAGACTTCCTTTCCATCTAGTTACCTGCCGATCAGAATTTCTGCGGGGGAAAAATGATGCAATTCTTTTAGAAAAAAAATCCATCCAAAGCTGTTAGAGAACGTAAAGATAAGTCTCCTTCCCATAATCTAATTAATTGTAATCAACTTTTCAACAAACTAAGGTTTCGACTAATGCATCAGGTAAAATCTACGCTAATCTGATGCTGTTGTACTTTCATCTGTGAATAAATTATATCTTTCTATTTGATCTTGGATTTCTTATTTAAAAATTTTTATCAGACATATATTTGGTAAACGATAAATACAGACGATAACCATTTAGTATGTGCTTCCTACAGGGGATTCAATGTTGCTATATATTTTCTCCTGTTTTGGAATGAGAGCACTGGTTTTATTACTACTTATAAATTATTCGAATATGTAATTCTCTTTCCAAAGAAATTTGTTTCTCAATAAATCATCTAGTTTATGTTCAATTTAATAAAATAAATAAAAAAAATTGAGGTATAAGCTTTTATTCAAAATGCACTTTAAATGAGAAAATACGTTTACACATTATAATTTCGTCAAAATGAACTCAAAAGTAAAAAATAATTTTTCTGATTACAATAACGTGCATGGTTCGAATAAAAGAGTGGGCGTCTTATATAGCATTATATACATTTTGCCTATATATATATTTCGTGTATTTTCTTAAACAAATGGAATATTACTAGAAGGCAAAGGCGCCCACGCTTTTATTCGAACCATGCATTTTATTGTAATCAGAAAAATTGTTTTCAACTTTTGCCTTCATTATTTCGCATGAATGAAAGCTTATACCTTAATTTTTTTTATCTATTTTATTTTCTATTTTTTAGTGACGGCTGACACGAATACAAACGACATGTTAGACATAGTAAACCAAATTCAATTATTGAATTCTAAAAAATAAAACACATATTAAAATTATTATATACATATGTACAATTACATTTTTAAAATGATTTAATCACATTAACTTTCTGAAATATAAATCCGTAATATATTACGTGATAACTTACGATTATTATCAACAATGTAATAGAAAAAAAGATAATCGATCTACACAACTTTCTATTTTTGCTTTCAGTACGAAACATTTGGCGGACATGAAATAAAATAAAAATCTGGTTGTTTTTGAATTCTAATAGAAAGTAAATCCAAGACGCTTAGAAATACGAGCTTTCACGCCTCTATGCAAAGAAATTTTTAATAATAATGTTAAGGTTAGCTTAAGTTAGCGTAAAAATGAAATGACTCGAATTAATAATATTTGAAGAACTTATTTTTGATTTTACATTTTATTCCATTGTTACAAAAATATTAGTTCAACAAGTGAAACCAGTGTTGTAATTATTTCGTCTTAACTTATTAGGATAGCTAAAAATTACACTTCGCAATAAGCAACTATTCAAGTGGTATAGTTATTAAATTGCAAGTATTCACTTGGAGAAACAAAATTATCTTTTTTAATCCCTTGTGTTTTCTTGCTTCCGTCATTAACAACTTTGATTTCGCGTACCCCCCGGGGGACGCGTACAGGGAACCTCTGATCTAGAGCGTCAACATACACAAACACACGTTCTCCTTTATTATTAGTAGAGATGAACTTCTATGTACAACTAAGTTAAAAATAAAATTGACAGTGTAGGTTTTTCTTAAGATAAATTTCTGTGGGGAGAGAATCATATATTCCAATAATTTATTAGTAATTTTAATAATTTTCAACGAATTTCGTAAATTAGAGAATTTAGTAATTTTAATTTCTATCCAATAAATCCATTTCAAAAATTTAAATCCATTTTCAAAAAAATTTGATTTCATTCCGAGAAAGGAGAAAATTTACAGTTGTTTTTAATCCCAAGTAGGTCTTTGAAGCTACGCGCGTAGATGGTCAAAATCGCCTTTTATCATTTGGCTATAATATTTTCAAATATGAAAAAACTAAAATAAGAAATCAGAGATCAAGCAAAAGGATATAATTTATTCTTATGCGAAAATACACAATACTCGTGTGCATGTACACAAATGTGATTTTTTGATTGCACAAGTAATAAGTGCTGCAAAGCTTTTAAAATTTATTGTACAGATAATTTGATTGCAGCATCATTTCTTTCCCAAACGATTTCCCTCAAATTCACATTTTGCAAGTTCATCAGAAAGTGAAGACTTTATTTTTCACTTCGACATCTTTTTCTTTTGTCTCATGTATGTATCTTGAGTAAGCGTAGGCAATTCGACGACTGCACCTGTAGGTGCCTCTGTGAAGTCTCCAGTGGTCGTCGTCCATGTCTATTCCCCAGTCATCCTCATAACTCGGTAGTCTTTGATATGGCGGGCAGACATTATAAAATTCCTTTCCCAGTTCGACGACAGGCAAATTCGCATCCTTTAAGAAAAAAAGGGAATTGTTACTGCCTTTTCTTTCAATACAAAACACGAATCAGACCTAAAAGCTAGTACATACCTGTAAAATTTTCTTTTGCTGTCGTCCTCTTACAGCTACTTGCAAGTTGAGCCCGTTGTCCCTTTTCCTGTATTCTTCCTTCAACCAATTAATCACATAATTCCAACTGAATGATCCTTTAAAGTTGTGTGGCAATCTATGGATGTGTCTTGAACAGTACTTGTTCGCCCTTTCGTCGACCGATCCGACACATTTGTCAGAGTTATCTACCGTGGTAATTAAAACCTCCAGTGTGTGCACATCGGCAAAGGCGACTTCGATAGGATACATCTTTCCGCCGTACCAATTGCAGTTGGCGTGGGCAAAGAATCCAATATTATGGGCCATCATAATGTACAGACTGCTAAAACCGAAAAGCATGCAAGAGAGCTGGATGCCGAATGAACCACAGGATGGGTGTCGATGTCTATATATACAGTGCTTAGATAATAACTGACAAAATTTTGAAGGTTCCAAGTCGGAACTCCGAGCAATTTCTTCCTTCAAATTATTAGGTACAGATTACTAGAACTGCAACACATGAAGGAGAACTCGATGTCAAATGAAGAATATTGATGGCTTACGGTATTTATATACGAGATGTATGAAGATTATTTGGTCATTTTTAGTAGTCGCCGTGAAGATAGATGGCAGCACCGCAAACATGAATGACTGACGTAACGGTTTGCCTGACTGTTCATGCGCGAGAGTTCTGAAGCACTGCTGGGCATGTAAACGCAGGGGAGGCCCAAGGCAAGGGCAAACCGGGCAACTGCTCGTGGCGCCAAAGTCCGGAGTGGCGCCAAAGCGGGAGTGTGAAGAAAAATAAATGGTTTATAAACTTGAGAAATAAAGTCATATATTTTTAAAATAAATTTATAGAATATACAAGGTGCGTTCGAAAAGTTCGGTGAATGGTCTCATAAAATAAAGGAAACAATGTATACAAACAAAATACCTTTACTGGCATTCAAATTAATCACCATTCGCTACAATACACTTTTGACATCGGCTGTACAGCTGCTGGAAACTGTCAGCAAACGCTTCTTTCGGTATCGCTCGAAACACCGTTGTCACACGTTGCTGGATCTGTGCAATGTCGGAAAAGCGTAGAACTTTCAATACTCCTTTGAGGCGGGGAAACAAGAAAAAGTCTGCAGTGCCAGATCTGGAGAAAATGGAGGGTGTTCAAGAACTGTCACCTTGCGTGTAGCGAGGAACTGCCTCACGCGGATGGCAGTGTGCGGACGGGCGTTGTTGTGGAGCAGTTTCCACTGACCACTCTGGTACAACTGGGGCCGAACCCGCCGGATGCGTTGCAGCAGCCGTTTCAAAACTCCCTCGTAGGATTCCGCGTTGACGGTTGTACCCGCGGGTACAAATTCATGATGAATCAAACCCTTACTGTCGAAAAACGCGATCAACAGCGTCTTAATCCTGGATTTGGTCAGACGACATTTTTTGGGAAGGAGGGGGGACGACGATGAACACCATTCCATGGACTGTCGCTTGGTCTCCGGATCGTACTGGTAGCACCTTGACTCATCCCCTGTAACGATTGTTTCCAAGAACTGCGGATTCCGGTCACACACGTCGATGAAATCTCCAGAGGTTTCCATCCGGTGTTGCTTTTGCTCGTCTGACAGCTTGTGCGGTACAGACCGGGCATAAGTCTTACGCTTTTGGAAATGATCGTGAATAATGTTGCTCACACTGTCTAGGCTTATCTTCAATTCTTCTGCTATCATTCTCAAAGACAGCCGTCGATCATCCGCAACCATCCGTTGCACTCGTTCGATGCTGTCTGGAGTTGTGCTTGTTGCCTGTCTACCCGAACGTGGCTCATCTTCGACATCTTCCTTTCTGTCTCTAAAGCGTTTAAACCGCTCAAAACGCACACTTTTTACTCACTGCTTCCACACCGTACACTTTCACTAACACTTCATTCGTCTCCGTCGCCGTTTTGCCTCATTTGAAGCAAAACTTGATGTTCACGCGTTGCTCCATTTCGCAGTGACGGGCCTTCTCACACTCATTCTTTAAATTGGTCGTAGCGCGCACTTCTGCTTAACTGTCGTGATTTGGACGCTAGGGGGGCACTAGTTGCCATGTCTCGCACTGCGTCTGCGTGAGCGCAGCATCCGAACCAGCGCATTTATTCAACTATGGGACCATTCACCGAGCTTTTCGACCGCACCTTGTATTATTTTTGCTCTCTCTTTCTCTCTTTAATGACCTCTATATAATTTTTAATATATCCGGAGTTTAAAAATTCTCACTTCTTTGTTCGAGTCGTTTTTTATTTTTATTTCTTGAGGATGTTTCTTTTTCCTCCATTCTATTTCAGGATTTTTAGGCTCAATTAAGAGATATATTTTGACAGATGTCAAATTCTTAAACGGAAAAAAAAATCCTGCTTTGAATCTCTGCATCTTGTTTTACCCCTGAAGAAGTACAAGAAGCCGAATTTCTCCATTTTGTTTTTCATTTTGTCTTCACTCTGGTCTTCTATAATAGTATTAAGTTATATTTACAAGTAAAACATGTATATTTCTAAGTAAAATTTTGTTTGATATTTAGAATGCAGGCATTATAAATTTAAAAAAAAAAGTACGTTGGATAGGTGTGGGGGAGCGCCATATTGTTGCCTTGCCCAGTTGGTAAAGCTGCCTCGGGCCGCTTCTGTGGAAACGCACTGAATACATATGATTTCGAAAAACATTCCAGGGGTACTATCGACATTTCTCCAAACCCTCCTGTCTCCCGAATTCCGAGTGGTAGGGTTGTGAAATTTTACAGGGTTTGGCACGACATTATAGTAAAATCCTGAAAATCGAGCATGGCTTAATTAATGATGAAAAACAAAACATTTTTCACAGCGTATTCAATTTCGAACTTGCGTATCTCCCCAACTCCAGGGGTGTGACGTCTCGAAATACGAAAAAGAGATGCTCCGCGGTGTCGAACAAGTTTCATGCTAACGAGGAGGAAATTCCAAGTATTTTGGTGGTGAAATTGGACTCAGAACAGGGTCGGATTTAGCCTTTGAACCGCTCCGTGCAAAAGTAAAAAATTGCGCCTCTATGAAACTACAATGTAAGCATTCTAAAAAAAAAAGATTTAAAAAAATCTTTTTTACGTTTTTTTAGCGAAAGTCCAATAAACAACAGTAAAATTCAGTAATTGACAAAAATACTTCAAATAATTTTTCACTTAAAATATTTCTTTTTAAAAAATAGTTTACAGGAGTATAATACAAACGAATTTTTTTTTGCAAACTTTTAGTTCAGAGAATTCTCTAATTAATTCAGAAGCATCTAAACAGCTACTCAGTTCATACTCAATTCCTAATATAGTGAGGTCTGCCAATCCTGTTTGAGATGTTGTTCACAAATTGTTCTTGATTATTTTTAGTTTGCAAAATTACGTTCCCCGGATGCGACACTTATTGGAAGAGTTAGTAAAATTCTTAGAACAATGCTCAAGTTTGGAGCAAAATTCACACAGACATTGCCTTTTATATATAGAGATTACTGGAGTAGTGCCTTGAAAGTTTTGTGCCTCATTAGAAAATAAAATTTGATTGTTTTATTGTTTTTTAGAATTTTTCAGAAACTTTTCGAATTAATTCAGAAACTCCTTTGCGAATTTTTTCTCATTTTGTTTTGACAATTTTGCGCCCCTAGATTTTTTTACTCCGTGCCGGGAACGGACTAACGGAGTGTAGGTCCGGCCCTGCTCGGAAAAGCTTTGACGGTTGTCCCTCGAAATTTGTTCGAATCCTTCTATCTGTCGAACTCCGAGCAGTAGGGTCAAGAAATTTATTTGAGGGAGTGGCAGGCGGGTAGGGGTATCGCGCTACACGAAAATCGTTAACGTCGGATCTCTCTGCTAGAAATGGGAGTTTGAAAACTAAACACGTTTGACTTTAAGTTCAAATTTCAAAGCGCGTATCTCGCCAACCGGGGAGGATGGTTTCTCGACTAAACTACGCAACTAAAGTGTTCAACCCGCACTGGAAGAATTTTCAGAATGAAATTTTGAGAAATAACTATAGGTCCTTCGATCCCCGAAATGGCGAGGCTATTGAAACTGAAATCCAAAAATTCACCACAGACCACAAACCGCCCTCGATAACACTGGAAAATAGAATGACAAAATCGGTGAAGATTTCTCTGACGAAATCAGAGACCAAACGCAAATCAGAAATAGACTCAACAAAGTTTCCCAACTGACTAAAGACCTCCGTGATAAAAACATATACAACAGAGCCCACTCTCACCTTCGCAAACTACACCAACAGGCCAATGAGAGAAGAAAAGCAGAAAAAATCGCTAGTCTAAACGCCGATGACGGCTCTGATTAGAAACAAGCTAGATGGTGCACGGGAGACAAATTCCACATGCCCTTCTCATTACAAGCACAAAAATAGTATTCACTAACCAGGAAAAAGCCGAAGCAATTGCAGATAGCTTAGAAAAACAGTTTCAACTGAACGAACTTTCCCACCCCCGACCGTGGCATTGGTGACGAGAAGACAAAACAAATTCTTTAAACACCACCCTACTGACAAAATTGAGCCTTGCAAGCCTTCTGAAATTGTCCAAATTATCGGTAAACTAAAAAAAGTTAAAAGTCCTGGCATTGATGGGTTCAGTAACCTCATGTTACAGAGATTATCTATCAAATCTATTCTTCGACTTGTCGAAATTATTAATGCTATTCTAAAATTCCACCACTTCCCCAATGCCTGGAAAACGGCTATCGTAGTTCCAATCATTAAAACAGGCAAAAATGCCCAGGATCCAGTCAGTTACAGGCCGATCAGTTTGCTCTCTTCGCTGAGTAAAGTAACAGAGGCAGTCATCTTGACAAGGCTCCAAGAAGCGACGGAAAGCCACATATGATACCATACCAGTTTGGGTTCAGTAAGAAGCTCTCCACAGCCCAACAGTTACTGAGAATCACGGAGAGTATCATAGAAGGGTTCGAAAGTGGCTGGGAAACCGGGGCAGTGTTCTTGGACATCGTTAAGGCCTTGGACAGACGGCCTGATTTACAAACTTATTACTATGCGGATCCCTGGTAGCATCATTATGCTCATAGATACATACCTACAAGGAAGGCTCTTTACCGTTCGGGTATTGAGCAATCTTTCCTCAGAACGCGTAATTAGAGCTGGAGTAGTGCAGGGGTCCAAGGTTGGACCCATTCTGTTCAACATCTTCGTTAATGACGTCCCCAGCCACAGGAACTGCCAGACCCAACTTTGTCTGTTCGCCGACGACACTGCCGTTATGAGCACCGTTACTCCACAAACCATTATGGATGATCTCAATACATATCTGACCCAGCTGGGTAAATGGTTGATTCAACGGAAAATAAAAGTAAACACCGACAAATACCAGACTGTATGCTTTACGAGGCGAAGAAGTAATCCGAACCCCCCTATGCTCTATAGGCCACTCATCCACTGGAGTAACAGCACCAAGTATCTGGGAGTAACACTTGACAAAAAACTAACATATAAAGAACATATCGACAATATCCGGAATACATACAACGGAATAAAGTCCCATCTCTACCCCCTTATTGGACGAAAGGCAAGGCATTGAATTTCATTACAACAATGAAAAGCATTATGTAGAATATGACTAAAATTATTATTTTTTAAATTTAAGAAAATTTATTAAAATTGGATTGAAAAAAGCACTCCAAATAAATTGATATTAGAGAAAAGATAATTATTTGAATTATCTCTCTGCTTGTTTAAAAATAATTTTTGCCGTTATATTTTCTCCAGTGTTTAAGGAGAACTGCCTGTATTTCACATACTTTTTAATTAATTAAATTCTAATTAAAATTTTTAAAAATATACCAGAAATGCACATTCCTATCCTCCAAAGTATGTTTGTGCCAAATTTCGTAACTCTATTTCCAGCGGTCTGTTATCTTGAGCTGGAGTTCCCAACCGTTTTTCCCTCGCGTACCTCTTGATTATTCTTTTTGTTTTAGCGTACCCCCTTTTATCATATCCAACTCCCCCCCCACACACAATCATCCCTCTCTGCAAAGAAGTTTTTATTAATAATGTTAAGGTTAGCTTAAGTTAGCGTAAAAATGAAACGACTCGAATTAATAACATTTGCAGAACTTATTTTTGATTTTACATTTTATTCCATTGTTACAACAATATTAGTTCAACAAGTGAAACCAGTGTTGTAATTATTTCGTCTTAACTTATTAGGACAGCTAAAAATTACACTTCGTAATAAGAAACTATTCAAATGGTATAGTTATTAAATTGCAAGTATTCACTTGGAGAAACAAAATTATCTTTTTTAATCCCGTGTGTTTTCTTGCTTCCGCCATGAACAATTTTTATTTCGCGTACCCCCAAATGGTCCTTCGCGTACCCTAGGGGTAAGCGTACCGGGAACCTCTGATCTAGAGTGTCAACATACACAAACACACGTTCTCCTTTATTATCAGTAGAGATGAACTTCTATGTACACCTATGTTAAAAAATAAAATTGACCGCGTAGGTTTCTCTTAAGATAAATTTCTGTGGGGAGAGAATCATATATTCCAATAATTTATTAGTAATTTTAATAATTTTCAACGAATTTCGTAAATTAGCGAATTTAGTAATTTTAATTTCTATCCATTAAATCCATTTCAAAAATTTAAATCCATTTTCAAGAAATTTGATTTCATTCCGAGAAAGCAGAAAATTTACAGTTGTTTTTAATCCCAAGTAGGTCTTTGCAGCTAAGCGCGTAGATGGTCAAAATTGCCTTTTATCATTTGGCTACAATATTTTCAAAAATGAAAAAACTAAAATAAGAAATCAGAGATCAAGCAAAAGGATATAATTTATTCTTATGCGAAAATACACAACACTCGTGTGCATGTACACAAATGCGATTTTTTGATTGCACAAGTAGTAAGTGCTGCAAAGCTGTTTAAATTTATTGTAAAGATAATTTGATTGCAACATCAGTTCATTCCCAAACGATTTCCCTCAAATTCACATTTTGCAAGTTCATCAGAAAGTGCAGACTTTATTTTTCACTTCGACATCTTTTTCTTTTGTCTCATGTATGCATCTTGAGTAAGCGTAGGCAATTCGACGACTGCACTTGTAAGTGCCCCTGTGAAGTCTCCAGTGGTCGTCGTCCATGTCTATTCCCCAGTTATCCTCATAACTCGGTAGTCTTTGATATGGCGGGCAGACATTATAAATTTCCTTTCCCAGTTCGACGACAGGCAAATTCGCATCCTTTAAGAAAA
>BGPR01052631.1:0-10566 GCA_013235015.1 Araneus ventricosus
TGTTAAAAGTAAAAATAATGAAACATTTTGGAGGCTATCAAAAGATTTTCAGCTGAGAGAGAACAATCAGCATTTAAAATAAAAAATTTTTTTTAACCTTTCTCCACATATTTCCCAGAGACTCCAACAAAATTATTGTTGTGTTAACAGTACGTTATTCTTACTTTTAAAATGAAACGGTTACAGTAAACAATATTTTTTCCCAAACTTGGAATTATTCTTTAATCCGACCCCAACCTCGGAACATTGTATATGCTTCCAGTCAACTTTGCAAATCTTGGAAATATTCTCGGAACATTGCATTGCAACCCACGTACGTGCAGAAACTGGTTTTTTTCTGCCATTTACTTCCTGGTAGACGGGTATAAAAGGAGGCACTCTCCACACAGTCCTCACTCGTCTTCGAGACACTGAACAGCTCGCTCTCTCTCTCTCTCTCTCTCTCTCTCTGCCTGCGTGTGCTTTGGTCGTCATGGACGTGTTTCCAACGTTAAAGTCTGAATGTTTGATGGCTATTGCTCATCCCGGGAAATGGGATCCATTTGAGAGCCTTATGCAGCAAGGACGAGTGCAGGCGTTCATTTCCTACATGGACCTGCCGACCATGCGGATTTTCCACCACCACATCCAAGACTGGACGACTCATCCCCTGTACGTGGATAATTTCAAGCGGTCCGTCAGCGAGTCCAAAAAGGTAAAATTCTTTGACCCCCGGCAAGTGAAATGGGCAAGAGTTTGCAAGAAATTAAAGTCCAATCCCGTCAGTACCAAAAAGACCTCCGATCAACGAATGAACTTCAAAATGGACAACATCCTGCTGGTGAAGCAGTACTTTTCTTTCGGCTTCTGGACGGTGCCGGCCAACGAAGGGCACGTTTTTCAAACATCGGACGCCCCCATGCTCATTTACGAACTGCAGGAGAATAGCATGGCATGCAAACCGAGACCCAGCACGGTGCGGCGCAGCCTAGTGGAACAAGACCAGTGCTACTACAAGCGGTACGTTTTGAGGCCCAATTCCGTCTACGTGGTTCCTCCTCTCACCAATTACCTCGTCCTTACGGTTCAAAAAACTTTATTTGCCATCGACATCATGGCCTGGGAAGATGTCCAAGGCCTCCAAGATTTCAGAAGCCACAAAGACTACACCTTGGAGGTTTACAATTTGCCGCCCCCTACGCCGTCCCACCAATTTGAAGAGGGCCCCAAAATGGTGACGCCGCAGGACAGACTCGCCAGGAAAAATAAAAACGAGACGGTGCCGCAGCAGCAGGAGGAACAGAACACCTTCGTAGCCCCAGACCAAATTTTCTTCTTTGAAGAGCCGATGGACTCCTCAACTCAAAATTGGACGGAGATTTTGGAGAACGACGTTCCCCAAAAAGCGATTGATAGGTTGTTTGAGGATTTTGAACTGAACTATTGTGGATCTCCCGTGGGCCCAGCGCATCAAATTCAAATGGATCGGCCGAGTCCTCATCAACCTCCGAGGGTGCTTTCGATCTTACCGCCTCCTCCACCTGATAACTATTGGACCCCGGCCGATTCCGAACCACCAGTAATAACCTCTTTTCCGATGGATGTGCAAGAAGCACCGCTGGATTTAACGACAAATTGTTCGGTGGTTGGCCCGAGGAAACAGCATGTGTTTTCGGTAAAACTACCTCTGGATTTGCGTGTGCAAAAGATATGAATAAATGTATTTATTAATGTGAAAAATGATTCTGTTTTTATTTCTCACACCTCCAAAAGAAAATAAACATTGACAGCTCTTCCGAAGAATTTTTAGGAATCAATCTTGGAATTTACACATTTCCCTTTGAAACCTCCACACATTTCCCTTTGAAACCTCCACACATTTCCCTTTGAAACCTCCTCACATTTCCCTTTGAAACCTCCACGCATTTCCCTTTGAAACCTCATATCATTAAAGGTCGTTTTTCATTTCTGAGAAATTTTTGAAAGGGTCACGGTGCTCATATATTTTTTCTGCCGACTGTAGTTGATATAATGAATTATGTATTCAAAACTAGGGATTATAAGATTAATCTATCAAATGTTAAGAATTCAAATTTAACTTATTTTACAGATGCTAATTGGGGATGCAATTTAACAAACAGACATTCTACAAGTGGATATTTAATAAAATTTGGAGATGTAATTTTCACTTGACGTTCGAGCAAACAAAAGTGCATTGCACTTAGTTCTATGGTTATGTAGTTCGTAGCGTTATGTGAAAGTGCTAAGGAATCAGTTTGGTTTTCTCGAGTGATTAATGAACTTGATATTCTATCAAATAAAATTATTCCTAAGATATTCTGTGATAACCAAGCCGCAAATTATTTTTGTAAAAATAATTGTGAAAACTTTAAAACAAAACATATAGACATAAAGATGTAAATTTATTAGAGAATTAATTGAAGAAAATTTAATTGAATTGTGTTTCATAGAATCTAAGTTAAACCTGTCTGTTTTCTTGACAAAACTTTTGTTAGTGAATAAGTTCAGAGATATTTTGAAACTTGTATTTAATATCACATAATTTAACTTACACGACCGTGGGGCCGTATGTTGGAGAATATCGGTCGTGCCGTAAGGTAACTCAATTTTCTGATTATTCATGTGCCGCAAGGTGGAAGTGTGTTTATCAGTATGACGTCATTTTCTGTATTACGTCATGATGTTGGCTTATATAAAAATGCCGGTGTTTGGTCTGTGAATGATTCGATCATGATTCTCTTTCATTCAATCATGCCATCACTTGTATCAATTGAATCGATCATATGAAGCGGTGTGTGTATATAATAATTTAGTAGTTTTCTTTTAATGTTTATCAAGAAGATAAACCCAATAGTAATAAATGCATCTTATTAGAAGAAAAATTGACTCTCTCGTTTTTATGCTTACTTTGTTGTCTCTCTGGCTTCCAACAATACTTCGTATATCAGAAATAAAATCAGCCCGCCTTTCCATACCTTCTCATCATCTACCCAGTCGAGTAAATCTATCGAAGCGGGATACAAATAGAAAGAGGGTTTGGAGCTTTCAAGAAATGCACTAATTAATGCTTTAGCGGAATTTTTACTGTTCCGGTGGTAGTATGTAGCGGGTTTAATTTATGTCGAAGTTTCCGGCTCCTTTTAAGAAAATATAATATGCTTTTTTGTAAAGATATGGGAAAAAAAAGAAATTCCTGCTTAGTTTTTTCCCGAGTAAACATTTGTTATTGTTTGTATATTCAGCTTTTTATTGAAAAGAATTAATTTTTTCTAAACTATTCTTTAAAAAAGTCCATTTGTAAAGCGAGTAATTTTCTTTTTTAATCTGAAGGTAGCTTTTTTTGTTTACCTTCGCTAAGGTATTAAACCGGCAGACATTCTGGAAAGGTAATGTGCCGAAGCGAAAGCAGAACAAGGATGTTTGAACAATTTCAATTGAATACACGAAAAACCAGAGTTGTTTCGTCTGCTCAAAAATGAACAGCACCACACAATATATTTCTCAAACAGAATACAACTGAAATGCAATTTATTAAAGCGATTTTTACCTCTAAGTAGATCAAAATTTTTAATTATAATTATTTGAATTTTATTTTAAAAAATTGTCGACGTATCGTTTTTCGATTAGTGTCTTCTAATAAAAGAAAACGAATTTGTATTAAACCAGATGTGTTTCTTTCGAGGCCACATGAAAGCGATAGCAAAAAATATAGAAAAAGAAAAATGGAACCCAACCAAATCAAAGGAGTGGATATGAGCCTCGGGAGGGAGGTGGAAGAAAAAAGAACATCATCAGTTGACCTAGCACCGAATCACAGCTACAGAAATTGCAGCCCAGTTTTCGCAGAGTTCAAACGGAGAAAGCTTTGCTTACCGCCTTCCGATTTATTTCTATGCGAAGCAAAGTGAGGGAATTTTGATGCTTTCCAGACCTATTCAGTTTGCAGCCCCATCCCATGTCTCTCTTACTTATTGATTCATTTCCTGTCCTTTTCTTCGGTTTTCATTATTCTTTTTTTCTTTCCTCTTCTTTGAACATCGAAATATCGGAATGAATAAAGGGAAAAAGGATAAATAACGAAAATACAAGATCTTAGATAATGACAAGCAGTACTGCAGCTCTACAGCCTTAATGGAGAGTTATCACTGCAAGCAATTGAGCATTTTTTTCCAGTCTCAAATGTTATAAAACGAAGAAAACAGTTGTTTGGTGCAAGAACAAAAGGTATTTAGGTTTTTTTAAAATTGATTCAATCCTCGAATATTTATCCGAAACGTCGCTATAATGTTTTAGGCTTGGTTCGGCTGTCTTTGTATTATTTTGAAAGATTTACTCTTAATTATGTATCAGCGATATCGTGCACACAAAAAATGTATCTAAATTTATTTGCAACACGCATATATTTGAAGGCGTTAGTTAAAACACTGAAAAGTTTTCTGTAGAATGTAATTATGAATAATTTTAAAAATTTATTGAAATTAGAGAAAAAGAGTACTGAAATAAAATTAGTATCATTGAACCAGCTAAATTTGCATTTTTTTAAGTGATGCCAAATTAGTTATGGCAAAATATGCATTGAAGTTATTGAAGGAAAACGTTAAAACTTACATGATTTTTTAATTAAAAATCTAATTAAAATTTGTTAAACCTTTCTTTGTGAGCAGTTATTATCCAAAATAGCTCAACCGTCTGAACTAAAGAGCGATTTTTCCATCCTGCATGTCTCACCACGCATGGAGCATGACCGAATTCGCAGACAGTATGCCAGCCTAAAAATGTTATCATGTATAAAGTATTCGTTGATTAAATATAATTTAATTTGAAAGACTATGTGAGTTCCTTATTTTTAATCATCAATTTGAGAAAAATTGAATTTAACATTTAAAAAAATATATTAAACAATGCATATTATTAAACGCTTAAAAATGGAAACAAGTTTTAAAAAACCGTTTTCTATTAGTGTTCTTAAAGAAAATAACCAGTGCGAGTGATCTCCCCTAAACTCAGAGGTGCAACCACTAAATATCACAGTTGAGTAGATATTCAACAAAAGCCTTAGAAAACGAATGTTTCCGCTACTTTTTGAGAAATATTTGATTTCTTGAAAGCCTGTATCTCATTCATTTTTTAAGCTACAAATCTGACTTTGGACTCAGACTGTAGTAAATTTACTCTAGTTTAAATTTGTAGCTTAATTGTTTTCTTTAAAACAAACCGTTTAGGAAATGTCTTGGAAAAACATAGAAAGATCAAAATATTTTGCTGTTATCTCGACACCAGGTGGTGTACAACCGCGTGGCAATGTTGAAATTTTTGTTTTTTTACCCAGATAAGGCACATCAGTAATAGCATACTAAAAAGTCAAAACTTTACGAAAAGCTATTTGGTTTTAAATGACGGTTTTAATGGACTATTTATTTAAAAACTATAAATTCGTATACTGTTTTATTTTAAACTCTCTTTTATATATTTGAATTTCGAAATATTACTTCTGTTAGAAGTTATTACACTGATTTGTTGATATTCAATGCAATCTATAAAATCCTAATACTAACAGAATAAACCAGTAGTAAAAATCTAATAGCAACTTTTACCACTATTTTATTACAAGCTTTTTCTATAGAAATTTTTCAAACGCAGCTCCAGACGTGAGATTATATTTGTTTTCATTTGAATCTAATTTTATAATAGTCGGATCCGATAAAACAAACTCAAAGATCTCATTTAAGTTATTTCCCGTTTAAATAAACATTTATTACGATGACTAATAGGTACCTTTTCTCAAAAGCAGGGCCGGCCGGAGGGCGGTGCGAATGGAGCGATCGTACGAGGCCCCGCTCTTTCTATAAGCCCCGCGCAGTTGACAGAGTTTTGAAAATAAAAAATGCCTTCTAATTTTTTAATTTAATCCGAATATACAAACATTAGAATATAATCACGCGATATGTGCGCATAGCACGTCGAACAATTAAAGGCAATGTTGGGGGCTTTGAATCTCACTACATAGCCAAAAAAGAGTAAGAAAAGGTAAAAACAATGTGTTTTATTATGCTTGCGTTGTAACGGATGATAGTACATCGAACGTTTTTGGGGGAAATAAATAAAATAATCGTATTTAAAGGGCAGACAAATTTTTAATATAACATATTTCTGAAAATTACTAAATAATATTTTCTTTGTTGTAATCATAGTACTAAAAAACTGATCTTAATTTTTTTATATTATTTTTGGACAATTTCGGAATATGATTAAAGACACAGATGCCGGAAGAAAATAAATGTGTGGATCTGATAAATTTAAGAAAAACATAGAAAAAGAACGAAAATTGCTGAAAACGTTAGGAACTCCCTTGTAAAATTTTTTTAAAACCGAAAATGTCTAACACACTGACGAAACATATAGTTAACAGTTATTGAAAAATCAAATTACGCCGTATGACATCCGCGAAAACAATCCTATTCATCATAAAGACAGCTTTCATCTTAATGAAGAGGAGAGCCATAATAAGAAAATTGAAAAAAGGAAACATTTTTGCAGCAGAGAGAAACCTATAAACGATGGAATTTTTGTCAGCGTTAAATGACGAACAAGATGAATTAATCAAAGTATCGCAGCTTCAACAGAATCAACAAAGAGTTGAATACGAAATGTTAATTGTCTGAAATTATAACTGATTTATTTAGAACGGCCATCGTGCATGTGTGACATAGTGTACTGTTTTCCGATTGATAAAATAGCAGAAGTTTTTTTTGAAATTATTTAAGAAAATTCAAGAATGAGGAACATCAAGAACGAAGATGGGATGGTTACTCTCCTGTGCCACTCTCAAATACTATTACTTTGTGTTTAACTTGACTTAATGATTGAGTTTCATTCATGTCCTCCATTAAAAAGTCACAAATGATAATTTACAAGATATATATAAATTGTTAAAATTTAAAAAGTATTTCAAACTGGGAAACACAATGACAGAAAAAATGAAAAAATAACTACAACTGAAACACACTGTGTAAAGTGTGTTTATGAATGAATACTGGCTTCAATTTTATATTCATCAGGGCATAATTTGTCGATCAAGGGAAGTAGCGATGTTTTATATAAACCACACAACGGTGATTTCTTAGCTCTCATAGAATTACTTGCAAAGATTTCACCCAATCATGAAATAATATTTGGATCGTTGTGTGAAATCAGCATCGCGTTCCTAATATTTCATAGAATACAAGACGAACTGATTTCTGCTTTGGCTAAAAAGCGCTTATTTAAATAAAAAAAGCTAAATATTTTTCATAATTTTATTAGATTGCGCTCCAGAGCCATCAAGAATAATTATCTGTTATTTTAAGATATGTTGAAAGTGATGTGAGTATACAAGAACGATTTATTTGTTTTTAAACGGTAAAAGACTCTACAGGAAAAGGGTTATCAGACAAAATTGAAAGCCTATCAGAAAAATAGGAATAGCGTCACTCTCTAGCAAAAGTTCAATGTTTCATATGCAAGGACAAAGATCAGAAACTAAGAAGAAAGATTTTGTTGTAAATCTTAGTTTGTATTATCCCTCCGAGCGCCGAAAACGGTTTTTTAAGTAAAGGAAATCTACTGCGACTTCCGCACAACCGTATTTTTTCTAATCGTTCGGTCGCCTTGAAGATGAGAAGAACCGGTTTCTTCCTGGTTTGAATTTTGCAATCGTAAGCGGCAAATCCGTGTTTTCTCGCCTCTCCTTTCCCCTCCACTAATGACTTGGTTGACAGTGACAGATTCGTGGTGATAAGCTTTACAATAGATGAGCTCGCAGGTTTCTGGAAGGAACCTCGTTTGCGGTAACAATTGAATTCCTTATCGTTAAAACGAATAGCAAGGTAGGGAAGTTTTCATGCAGCTTTTCGGAAACTTGAGGGAGAAAATCTTTCTCAGATTCTTATTATGGTGTAAAAATGCTTATAAGCTTTTCTTTTCATAAGCAAAAAAACGCTTGTAAAGAGATATCTCTGAAAGAACCTCTAAATTGATTATCTTAGCAATTGTAGCAAACACTCCGCATAGTACCATTATCCCTGAAACCGCATGAATAAATTGAAATAAGTAAGATATTTCTGTTATTTTTTTATTTTGCCAATTTTGCAAAGAAAAGACCATGTAGAAAAAATGTAATAAATTATGACTGTGTTTCTAGTCCTATTTTTTAGAAATTTATTGAAAAATGGTAGATTTCTTTACTTTGGGAAAACTAAATTTATTCGCGTATAAATCCATGACAAAAAAAAATAGAAATTCTACTGCAATTAGGTCTCTTTATTGGATATTAAAATATGTATTGTTGTGAAATATATAACCATAAATTGGTAGTTTCCCTATGAAATAATTATTTAACAGGTGATTTCGAAAGGAAACCACCGCCCTTGAAAGGGTTAAAGAATTCATTAATTTGCAACAGAATACTACTTTTAAACTTTTTTCGGAAAAAGCGAAAATTCAAAACATAATTTGAGCCTGCCTTAATGTGTTTGAATTTTTTTTCTTATTAATAGAAAATAAAGAAAGACAAAATATCTTATATTTTGCAAAAAATGCACATACATTTTTAGAAAATATTTTTCTCAGAAACTAATTCACATATTTAAAATCGGAATCCTAATTTTACTCAGTATCTTCTGAGAATCACTTAAAAAGTTAAATGAAAAAATTTTAGAAACTGAACCTGAAGAAGCTTTAATAAAAATCTTTTAAAAATTTAAAGTTTCTAAACTTTTCATTTCTTAACATCACAACTATTTTAGAAATTTGTATTTCTATCCAGTAAACATATAACTATTAAAAAACAAAGCATTTTGGTCTAAATTGTAGGAAAAACATTTTTAGTCCTATTCAAGGTCTGATCACTTTTCTCGTTGGAAAATTCGTTGCTGCTTCTCACGACCTCACACTATTTAAAACGCCAAAATAATTTTATTACTCAGTAATGTTTCTTGAAAACTGAAACAATGTGAATTTTATTGAAAATCTAAAAAAATAATTCAGCATTTAAATTTTGCAATTGTATCTTAGGGGATAATAAAATGCAAAAACCGTGAATAAAATCTATTCTAGAGAGTAAAGATGAAATTTAAAATAAGGATCGAACTTGAATTTTAAAATGTGAGCTTTATTGGAAAGACTAATATTAAAGATATGTATCGAAACTTGTCCAACTGAAAATAACAAAATTTATACAATTATAATATTAACTGTTAATTATTTTTTCAAAATTTTATGATCTGCATTTATGTAATACAGATTTGATCATAACAATAAAATAATACGTAAACAATTCTTAATATGTAAGTGATGAAAATTTTTTTCCAATATTCACAAATTCAGAAATGAAGTAAATCTATCACATATATCAAGATCATGAACTAATGATTGATAAAACTGGCCATTACATTAATTGTCTAGGTACTTTTTATACTTTTTTTGAAATATATTACAGTTAAGACATGCGATTAAAAATAAAAATGCTACAAGTTAGGTTTCGTAAGGTAAATTTCAAAGCAGGGTGCAACGCAAAGTCCAACATCACAATTTTTACATTCAAATCGTTATTCTCTCAGCACACGTTTACCGTTTTCATTAATTTTTAATCAGCACGCAACACACTTCCTTGACTTCTTTCTGGATTCGCTTATATCAACATAAGATTGGAAATGCCTTCCTGTCAGGCGAACGACATTTTCTTCAGATTAGGAACCGTTTTTCTGGCTATGAAATATCCCTAGAAATTTTATATTAGATTATTTAGACTGTGTAAAAAAGTTTTGCAATTTTTTCACCACTCTTTAAAAACAATTACCCTTAAATTTTAGTTTTTTTATTTCTGGGATATTGAATCTCCTGAAGGTGCTTGGCAAATTAAATATACTTCTTTTTAATTTCAGTCTGTCTTAATATTTGCTTGTACGAAAAACCATGAAAAATATTTGGTTTTTAAACTGAGTAGGGAAGAAACTGAAACTTGTATTGTCTATAGGCCCGTTTAGGACTTAAACCGGCCCTGATTATATATGTGCTTTCAGAGTCATCTACATCTTAAACTAACAGACAATTTTTCTTGATGGCTCAAGCCTGGAGTGCAATCTAACAAAATTGCGAAATGCTTAGCTTTCTTAACTAAAATAAATGTTTCCCTTTTAACTAAATATAAAAAATAGCCACTTTATAAAATTATAGCCACTATTCATACACAAACACATGTTTAATGTTGTGTTTCGTTTTTAGTTATTTTTTCATATTCTCAGTCAATAATGTTTCTCAGTTTGTAACAGTTTATGTGCAGCTTGTAAGATATTCTAATCTTTCGCGACTTTAAAGAACCCAACCTTGCCTTAGATTGGTAGATGTAGAAAGTGCAAAAATTGTATAATTATATTCAAATGTATTTATACTTGGTTTCAGTGGCGAATCCAGGATTCGGGTCTGTGGGGGATGAGGTCATGAAAAATTTTTATCGTCGTGATGAATATCAAACCTCATGGCTCATGTAAAACAAAACACTTTAACCTTACAGACTTTTCTCTTTTCTTT
>BGPR01052632.1:0-10566 GCA_013235015.1 Araneus ventricosus
CATAATAATGAACGATGTTTACAAAATGTAAATCATATTTGCAAATGTATGAACTAATGCAATATAACCCATCTGTAAATGCTAAAATGGTCTTGATGGAATAACCAAATTTAGATTTCCGTAGATAATAGTATATGGGATACTGATAGATACTACCTTCGAATGGTGTTGTTACATAAATCTGGTGCAGTGGGTTTTGATAATTTAAAAACTGTTCATGGAATACTGTGTGAGACTGCACCTTCATATGCACTTGCCGAAATTAATATACTTCTCAAGACTTACGGTTTGAGCCTCAGCAAACTCCAATTGCCAGACATAAATTTACCTATAAACACATTCCATTGATGTTTTCTTATGTCATATTACTGGAGCAATCTAAAGCAAAAAAAGTTAAAAAATTAATACTAAACAAATAATTGTGTTTGAAACTCTATTGAATGCTTATATATGGAAATCAATTCAGTGGTCTAAAGCTTTTCATTCTTTATAGATTTGCAGGGGCAGGACAGACGTTTGTTTATCATGCTTTTTAGCAGTTGATCGTCGAATTCAGGATCTTAGAAAATGCCCAATCCATTTGGAGGAAAGGTTGTTCTAATCGGTGGAGATTTTCCATCTGACAGCTGCAAGCTATTTAGAAAAGCGTTGCTTTTGGTCACGGGTGAGATTATTATGTTATCCGATGTACAAAGAAATATCTCTATTACGCTAGGAGTGTATCAATGACTGCAATTGCTCTAAATGAAAATAGCTGTTAAAAACCGTGGCCTTAAAACAGTTCTGGATGCATAATACCAAAATAACCAGTCATTCTTCCATGCAAGACGTTTATTAGTTGAACACTGAACTAAAACTTAAACAAAAACTCTCGTTCAAACAACAGTTATAAAAGTTTACATTTATCATATAGTATATACATAGCGTGCACAAATACTAAACACCTGAATTAATATAAAAAAGGTCCGTGGATATGACAAGATCTTTTGAGTCATTGACGGTCATATTTCCTACTTCTGCTGTATTCAATTGTTTATAAAGAAGTTTTAGAGTAAACTATATGGATATATTAGATATTCTGTGTTTTTCGCACGCAGCGACCAGTATATTGGTGTCTTGGGCATTTTTAATTGGTTTGTTCTGTGCTATCTTTGATTTAATTTGTCAATTTAATAGAATTTGAATAATAGTTCGTTCGGAATTCTACGGTTTGATTCTGACAGTTTTGATCGTGGATTTGTATCGACTGACATGTGCGTCGTTTCATTTTTGACTTTTTTGAATTTGTTTGAACCGGCATGCCCTTCGCTACTGTTGACATTTTGACGAAGGAACGTTTTGAGGTGAGAACTTTGGAATTGAAAAAAAAACGTAAATTCCTCACATTCAATGAAAAGTCCAAGCCACTAGGTTCCCCTCTTTACTGAAAACCAAGCCGCTTTTGTTTTTCAAGTTTAAAAAATTTGCCTGGAGCCCACTTAGATGGCGCGCATACGAAATTTTCCCTTCTCGGATGTGGCAGGCATAGCGTGCTAAAGACACCATTAAAACGGTCACTACGCGCCCAAAACAAATATTCTCACATCGCTAAACTGTCTTACTCTTGGAGAGAAAATGTTGGTGATCCAGTGTGGGGAGGAACGACTGCGTACCTTAAACTTACGTTTTACGATAAATCTTTCATAGTGTGTGTGCATGTTTGTTTGATAGTATATAGATGCTAGATCCTGTATAGGCTAACCTGTAGTTCAGGGTGCATACTTGCATCGTTCCTCTTTTGATCGCCAATGGAGTGCTTGGCGGTAAGAGAATATTTGTTTTAGATGCACGTTGATCTTTTTATCAGTGTGCTGCTCGTGCATTGATCTTTTAACTGGTGTCTGACACATAAAGTGAACTGCGCATTGTTTCAATTGGTCTCCTGTTTTCCCACTTTGATTAATTTTTTGATTTAAGTGGAATTTGCATAATATTTTGGTTTGAATTCGTAGTTTAGAATTTTCACACTTTTGATAATTTCTCAACGGATTTTCTTCAAGAGAGTTTATTTTGCAGAGATATTGATTAATCAGATGTATGCATGTTTTATAGGTGCTTATCTTTTAATGCATGTTTATAAAAACTTTTTTTATACACAGAGAGTAGTAATTATTCTAGCATGTATATTTTGTTTTGCACTGAGATTTATAATTATTCAATCATGTTGCATGTTAATGTTATACGGTAGCTTTTGAAAGGTAATGTATGTTTCTGAAGTTTAATTTGCGGATTTTATACCGCAGAGATTATGATTAATCAGATGTATGCATGTTTCACAGATGCCTAATTTTTTTTATGTATGCGTGTACAAACGTTTTATACACAGAGATTAGTAATTATTCTAGCATGTATATTTTATTTTGCTCTTATCATATCAAACAAGTGAGTGATATGGTTTGTTTGATTTAGAAATGCATCAACTAATACAATGCAACCCAGCGTGAATGTATGGTCTTTATGGAACAAACAAATTTAGATATCCGCATACATAATGCTCCTACCTGTAAAACAGAAGTTATTCCTTATTAGTATGTTTTTGAAGTGGAAAAAAGACAGCATGGAAGACATAATGTAATTGAAAGAATGCCAATTGTTAGTATATTGGATGCCGAAAGATACTACCTCCGAATGTTGTTGTTAAGTAAATCTGGTGCAGTTGGTTTTGATGATTTAAAAACTGTTAGTGGAATACTGTGCGAGACTGCACCTCCATTTATGAGAAGTAAGAATAAAAACTGGGAAAAATCTGAAACTTGCTTCTTCGTTACAAAGTGATGTGGTAAGAAATCCCTGTAATTGAGTACCTTACTAATAAAATAGTTGACGGACCCATATAAGAGGCATATGAAAATGAATGTCTAAAAGGTGTGAAGCTTTTTAGAATATTTAAATTGCAATAAATATTTAAATTTTTTAGAGAGGGTCAAAAATCAACAAACAAGCATGAAAATTTGCAAATATCCAGAATAGGCCTGTTTTCAAGTAATACCAACTTTCAAAAACAAATATAAACAGAAACAGCATCAGAGTGAGTTTACACACATAATTTTAACAGAACAATTTATGATTTATGTGAAATACAAGGATGAACAGTGGGAAAGCTAAAACTTGCTTCTTCGATACAAAGTGATGTGGCAAGAAATCCCTGCAATTCAGCATGTTTATTGGTGCTTAATTTTTTACGCATGGGTGTACAAATTTTTTATACACAGAGAGTAATAATTATCCTGGCACGAAGAGGGATGTTTGGAGGTGGACATGGCAATTGAAGATACTCAAAAATAATATGACTAGTTTTATTTGTTTTAGTTCAGTTTATAAACGTGTCATTTTGAAGCAACACGAGGGCTATTTTGTTAAGGTCCTCGTGAATTTGAACAGCGGTCAGATGCCCAGGTTGGCAACAGAGCTGGCACTCTCTCTCCAAACTTCCACACTATATCATTGGTTGGACGTTTGATCTCCTAAATACGATTTAGCGTGCAACAAGATCCATACACAATTGATCTGCAGTTGAATCTGGTTTCTAACCTCGAACGTTTCGACCAAATAACCGATAGCTTGTCTCTAGGCTACCAATAATATGACTTATAAAGAGGGGTATATTTAAGGCCAAAATATTGGACACCACCGTTTTAGTCCGAATTACTGTAACCATCCCCCAAACTACCTCTGCGGGAGATTCGAGAATGGCGTGTTTCCTGCGCGGAAGTTTTACGTGATCCATAATAACGCTATTTAGCATGCTAAGATTGCGTTTCCAATAATGAAACTCCTAATTTTGTTCGTGAACCTGCCCTTAGGTTTATAAACACATAAGAAAATCACTATGAAGATACATTCTTATAGTTTTAAATTCTTTCTTTAATATTATTCTGGTAAACATATTTGTTTGTTAATTAGTTTTGATCTTTGTCTCACTCATTCAATTCCTTTTTGTCATTTTCAATCATAACATCAAAGGAAAGGAATAACATCACTGTGAAATTTAATTTTCCTTCTATAGGACTCTTTTGGGGATCCTTCTTTTTTTGTCGGATTGTTCTTTTTTATGCTTGAGATTATGAATTTTAATGGTATTTTGTGAGCGTTTTCAGTATGTTGATGGAAACATGCGGTGGGTTTGATTTCTGTCATCTGGTTTTCGGTGCCAGTTTCCTCTGAATCTCATTTTATACTCTGTAGAAAAAAAATATTGAAGATGAAATTGCTCCTAAATATTTAATCAAAAATCAAATTTATAGTTCGGATGAGATCCATGTCTTAAAAGATGTCTTATTCGTCATTAAATAATTTTAAACAACTCCATGCAGCTAACAGAGATCCTAAGTCAATAGTTTAAATCTTATAATAACAACACTAGCAAAATGCAAATTTTCTTTGAAAAACTCAGAATTGCCATTTAAAGGTTTTATCAAAAATACAGAGCTAAAAATATGTAACTGCCTATTACTGTAAAGACTTCTAGCGAAGACTGGGTGTTACAGTTGTCAGAGCACTGACTTGTCGCGAAGTGGGACTCTTGGTCGAATCTTTTTCCTCCTCTCAGCAACGTCACCAATCAGTGCAGAATTTGTATTTCAGATCACATTTTTTTTCTAATTTTCTGTCGAACAATGACAAACAAATTATACTAACAGTGCCAACTACATTATCAACACAGTCCTATTATGTCAGAAGAATGTATTTCACATAGATTTTGCAAACCATTGAAGGTGATACTCAATGTATAGTGCAATTGTGATTCGTAAAATCTGAAGAGGAGACTGACAATTAATTTCATACTTAATAATTCTTAAATGTTTAACATCAGATATAATTTTGGAAAGAAAAAATGCTCCTTTCAAATGGTGCTATATAGGGCCTAATTATTGGGACAATTATGGTCGTCTTGCATCAGCATGAATATATTGTTTAAGTTTAGTTAATGGACTCTGGCAAATCGTTTGCCATACCAAGAAACACCTCACCGATCCGACCAAGTACTGGTTTTTCTCCAAATCATCAGAAGATAGCTCCCGTTAAAACCGGCCTTTGCAATGATTATCAATTAGTATCAGAGAAAAACGTTTGAGGCAATGGAACAAAAAGAAATCTCCAGGCACCAGATTCGGAGAGTATAGCGAGAAAGTGTTAAACGTGATATCTGTATGTAGACGAGCGTTGTTCTGGAAATGATTAAACTATCCATTCCTACTAGCAGTTTTTACAGAACTCAATACAGAATTCTGAATTTAGAGTTTCACCCTCGGAGAGAAAAACATAATATATAAAATCAATACTGTCGGAAAAGTGGATCAGCATTGTGTCGATCTTCGATTTTGTTAGCAGACACTTTTTGCGAAAGCGAGGAAGACTTGAAAACCATTCTACTAATTGCCGCTTGGTGCTCTGGTCGTATTGGTAGACCACATCTCGTCCCCAGTAGGGATGGTTTCTAAATTTTGGTTCAGAAATATTTCAATGTCTAATTTTTTAAATGTTTTCTTGTTCATATTTTTAGAAGTGTAGTTTCTATTTAAAAGTATTTTGTTTTTTCCTCAAGTTATTATTGAGTCATGCAATACATACCTTGAAGCATTTATTCTGCAACATTCCTAACGAAATATTTTTTTCGTAAGACATGACCATATATGGATATTTAATTCAAAACCCTTCGTATTAAAGTGCTTTGATTTTGATAGTATATTTAGAAAAAGATAAATAATTCTCTCATAGATTTCAATTTGCATCAAATTTATATTTTTTTAGTCTTATCAAATATCAGAAGGTAAAGTTTAAAAAGATATATTTGTTTTGCTTCAACTTAAATTGAAGTATCAGTTGCACAAAACAGGTAGCTCCAGATTGGGATAAATTGCATTTACCTGTACTACCTTTAGGTAAATTAATAAATTAATTAATGTCCTTAAATATAAGAACAAGTTAGGAAAGTTACGAAAAAGATTATTTCTCACGCAAATGTGAATTTTGAATATTTAAGCATATGCAATAGTTTTTCAGAATCTTGAAAATTTGGACTCACTCCTTTTTGCAGAAAAAATTTCTGTTTTGAATTAGTTACAAGAACAAGTAAGGTACGAGAAATTCGGGAAATGCGCAATATAGTATCACGTAATGAATAAAAAATAATGGATATTTAGAGCAATACGACTATGAGAAGTAAGGTTCTTCAGTTCCAGTTTTTTTTGTCAAGCATTTTACTAAGAATATTTGGATCGCAAATGAACATAATGTTTGTAACTGCTGCGATTGAAAGTTTGTCCAAGCTGGAACCAGGTATACCAGGCTATACCAGGAAGAGTAGCCAATTTGTCTACTGACACGAATTCATCATTTTATTTCAAAAAAAATTGAAGGACATCCGCTCATCAGAAAAATTAAAATAATACATCATTGATGATTTTTTCATTATCATTGATGATGATCACGTTTTTATTAGCTCTTTATGAATATCATATATATAAATCAAAAATATTTACTCTCTGAAAGCTATCCTTTACCAAGCAGCAACCAAAAGTTGGGTAAGAACAACGAAAAAAAAAACAATACCGATGACTGTGAATCACACTAATGCCGGGGTGGAATCTTTTGGTGTAACATGGGTAGCTCGTCGCTATAGCCAAAATGTGGCCATAGTATAGAAAAAGTAACCAGTAGTATAAAGTGGCCAAATTTTAAGGGTAGAACAGGAATACTACAAGCATCCACAATCACTCCGGAACATGGGTGCGCAAACACCATTTGGAGGCAGCAGATGTCATTTAAAATAATGCAGCACTGGTCATAATTGCGGAAACTTTTTGAAATCTGTACAGTTTTTTCGGAAATTACCTCGAACTTCTACCATACAAACAATACATTTTAATTCACAATTCACATTGAAAATTCAGTCACGAGGGCATTTAGAGGACCGACCAGAAAATGATGAAGCGGAAAAAGGATTTTGTCTCACCCCGCTTCAAAGGAAGCTGATAATGTTTTGCATCTTTTATCAATTCTTTTGTGTGATATGAGCAATATTTACGAAGCGTTTGCTCGGAATAAAAATAAAAATAGCACCAATATTCAGGAAGATTTAAAGGTTTCTTTAAAAAATCACTAATTTGCTCCAATTTGTTCCAATTTGTTCTTACAAATTGCAGAGTTTTCAACAAAATTTTATGAAACTTACCGAATATGCAATGGTAAATAATGTACTGCAATGGTAATTAATATAATATGCATTTGCACTTTCATTTAATATTTTATGAAACCCTATTTATAATAAGTAGTTTAAAGAATTAATACCGTCCTCACTTTACTCTTTATATAAGCCGTAGTAATTTTTTACTCATTCTCATTTCATATAGGTTTCAATGAAAATTCCATTCGAATAAGACATTTTCTCATGTTTGGGAAGAGGTGGTAATCCGAAAGACCAAAATCTCGATAACTAGAAGCGTGCAGGAGAACGGCAATTATTTGAGCTGCTGGTGAGTTACGTTTTGTAGAAGTGTGAGCTGGTGAAAAATCGTGGTGAAAAGGAATATCCTTTTCTGCTAAATGAGATTGTTTTTCCCTTATTTCTTTGAATAAATAATGCAGGAAAAAAGCATCGATCCTTCCGGTGACTGCTTTCCCTTTTTCCAAATATCTAAAAATACCTTGGCAGTAACGTTTCCAGCTGAAAGAGCAATTTTCAAATTTTGGCTGGCAGAGTATCGTTTGCAACACATTGATTAATTGCTCATCTGTCTCAGGCTGATAATGCCGATCCAGATTTCATCCTCTAATAAAAGACATCCTCTGTTACAAAAACTTACAGAGGCAGTCGGGATTTTAGTGCACATAATACCCACAATATCATTCATAAAAAATTTACAAATAGATAATATTGGAAGGTTGCAGAATTCGGACCATCTGGACAGATTTTAATGTTCAGTGAAAGTAACGTAATTTTGATTAAAAACAAGTAGTAATTTTTTTGTAGTTTATTTATCTTCAAAACAATGTAATTAAGTTTTATGAAATGCAATTTAAAGAAGGGAAAAAACAGCTAAAAATTATTTCATCAGTACCATTAAGGAAACTGGCTTCCCAAATTGGATCACTGGTTTCCCAGAGTGGACACCCCATTTCTTTAAGCACAATTAGAGCAGAAATATTTTTCGATTCTCAAATTCCCTCTAGCAAACAATGTATATACCCAAGTATGACATTTTATGCACTATATCATTTCTTTTCCATCCTTTATTTCTTCACATATGATACGAAGTTACGTAAGTTTAATTTTTCTCCTTTTTGTATAAGGATTTTATAACATTAATGTCCTTTTATGGTTCCTTTTATATCTACTTTGACTTATTAACTTCCAATTTATGAGGGCTATTGGTGATTATAACTACTTTTTGGATACTCCTCTAGTTCGAGATAATAGATAGTACAATTGAATTAAAGTGTCCAATTTAGGCAACTGTTTGATGACTAATCTTGGAAACATTTGGTCAAAACAAAAAATTCTTTAACATTTCTGTTAAACTATATTAAAGAAATTATTACAGTAAATTGTATTCAAACAAAATTCCTATCTGAAGATATAATAACACTTTTTTCTTACTTACTTTGAAATTGCATATGGAGGAAAAGATTTTTTTAAAAATATTTAAATCATGACTTTCAATCAAAACACATGTTCTCAAACTGTAAACCCGTAGAGCTTTCTCTTAAAAATTATTTAAACATTACATCGTTTCAATATATTTTAATGTCTATATTTCGGCCCAAATATTTTTAAAAATTCAAGATATGATACCGGTTCAATGTAGGTGCAGGCCCAAATTCAACATATCTTTCCTTATATTATTAAATTATCCCCACATAAAAACAAAGCTGAGCGCAAGAATAATAATATGGAGAAGAATTAGACTAAAATGCCACACAAACACAATTCAGTTTCCACACGAAACATAACATGCTGTAACAGAAATCAACGCCTCTCCTAAATATGTAATCATCAGGGCCAGATTAAACCCTGTACGGGATCTTGGGAAATACCACGTTTGTAATACAAGTATCCGCCCCCCCCCCCTTTACAGTGCCCAGCCTTTAAAACCAGATATGTTTGATTGATTTAAATTTAGTTTTCATATATAAGCAGTTTTAAATAACAAATATTGTGACAAACTGAAATGGCAACAAACTAAGTGGGGAGACTTAGGATGTAGGCGATGACTTTTTCGTTCTTGTCGATCTCTATCCTTTGCCTGGAGTTTTTACAGTTTTCCTTTACGGCTTCTGATTTAAGAAGTGGTGAACTAAATGTTTATTTAATTCGTTGTGAGTCTCACCAAATTACCGGAAATAAACTCCCATCTATTCGGCAAGTACTGTCAGTCTGATTTATAATTTACATAAGGTTAAACTGGTCCCTCAGTGAAAGTGCCAGCTTAGTAGTGCGCGAATGCTGCAGTTCTGGGAGTAGACAAAAATTAATACAAGAGCGACACCTCACTATGTAGAAAAAATTATGAAGATGCATTGTTATTGGCATACCCAGCTAAAAAAAATCTGCAGAAAATCTGCAGAAAATTTCTTTTTTTGAAGATTTCTTAAAGATTTCTGCAGATTTTTTGAAGACAGAAAAAATCTGCACTTTTTCTTCAAATTAATCTGCAGAAAATCTGCAGAAAATTTTCTTCTTATATTTTTCTCTAAATATTCTGCAGATTTTTTAAAGACAAAAAAATCTGCATTTTTTCTTCAAATAATTTGCAGAAAATCAGCAAAAAAATTTCTTTTTATTTGTTTTTCTAAATATTCTACAGGATTTTATAAGACAAACAAAATATCTGTATTTTTTTTTTCTTCAATTTAATCTACATAAAATCTGCAAAAAAATTCCTTTTTATTTTTTTGAGACAGAAAATTGCATTTTTTCTTCTCATTCTAATCTGCTAAAATCTGCAAAAAAATTCCTTATTATATTTTTCTAAATATTCTGCATATTTTGTAAAGACAACAAATATCTGCATATTTCTCTCTCATCTTAATGTTCATAAAATCTGCAAAAAATCTCTTTTATTTTTTTGATTAGAAAATGCATTTTTCTTCATCGAATCTGTAATAAAATCTGCAAAAAAATTTCTTATTATATTATTCTTCCCTAAATATTCTGCATATTTTGTAAGACAACAAATATCTGTATTTTTCTTCAATTTCCACTTGCATAAAATCTGCAAAAAAAAATTCTTTTATTTTTTGGAGACAGAAAATTCATTTTTCTCAATTTAATCTGTATAAATCTGCAAAAATATTTTATTATATTTTCTAAATATTCTTGCAGATTTTATAAGACAGCAGTCTGTATTTTTTCTCTTTCAATTCTAATCTGCAGGTAACCTGTAAAATTTTTTATTTTTTCTAACATTCTTCAGATTTTAAAGACAACAAAAATCTGTATTTTCTAATTTAATCTGCAAAAAAATTTATTTATATTTTTTTCTTTTGAATATCCTATAATGTACGTAACTGAACGAAGCATAACAG
>BGPR01052633.1:0-10566 GCA_013235015.1 Araneus ventricosus
GAAATAATAATAATGACGGGTTTTTTTGGGGTATTAAGCTTTTAGGCCAAGATTTTTAAGGTTTTAGCATCACGTTTTTTTCCATTAAATTCTTTAGTACTTGCAACTGAAAATTGTGAAAAAGTTAACTTGACATTGGAAGGTACGTTTAAATTTGTGAAATGCGATTAATAATTTTTAATTTAATTTTAATTTTTAATTAATGCGAGTATTAATCCACAATTTAATTATTTGCATTAATATTACTGCCTTTTCTGTTTTACTTTCCTATTTTGGAGCTATTTTTGAATGTAAAATAACATTTTCTGCTTAAAATTCTTCGAGAGACAATATTGTAAGGAAATAGATGTAAATAGGAAAAATACAACTAAAAAATTTATAATTCCTGAGAACTTTGTAATAAAACAAATAAAAATAAAAACCGCTTCATGAGATAAAAGCAGGCAAAGAACATAACAAAAAAAGGCATAAATAAATTGAAAGTAGTTTTGGCTTGTTGACATTTAAAGATTCCTTCCATTGTTATTTTAACGCCTATGCTTCGGAGAATGTAGGTATTTAAGGATTTCTATATATTACTTTTGTGGAAAGTAGGTATATTTTATGATAGTACTAGCAGTACGCGCACGGCGTTGCCTGTGGAATCAGGACTTCAACAAAATGGGGAAAAATGCCCACAAACACACGAAAAAGTTTTGAAAACAAAATCGGAACAAAAGATACAATTATTGATTTTCGACAATAACACGAATGTAATGTCGTCACCGGAAGGAATCGGATTGTAGAAAGTATACTACTTCACCTCTTGCGAAGGTCACCACCAGCCAATGAAATTGCAACAATGATTTCAGGGATGGTCTGGATAAACGCTCGCTTTCAAATCTCGCTAGCAAGAAACTGTTTGAACTGATCAGGGAAAGATTAATTAAAAGAACGAAATAAGATATTTTAACCGTTCTTGTTTTGAATCCGACTAAAACGTTCCAGTTATAAGCTGAAAAAATTAAAAATTATGGAGTTGTTAGAACCTCAGATACGAGAATTTGAAAAAAATCCTTGCAAAAAAATTACCATAAAAGTGACTATTATTTAAAAATTTCTTAAAACTCAGTAAATTGCGTTAGAAATTCAAAACAAGCTTCAGTAGAACGAAAATTGTTTGTTCTATCCAATGGTGCATTGATTGGTTTTCAACGATCATAGAAAAGATACTACAGCCGTATAAACGTGCCAAAATTGACCCAAAACAACACAAAACATTAAATAAAAAAGTTTCTAGATTAAATTTCAAAATTCCGGCTTCGGGGTGCATTGAGTGACCATTACGTCTACCTGTGTGCTAAATTTCATAGCTGTAAGTGCGATAGATTCGTCTAGACATCGCACACACACACACGCAAACATTGACTTTTATAAGTATAGATTCTAATTTAATTTTTTCCTAGAAATAAATTGTGACTTTTTTGGATTTCTTTTAAATTATATTAAATCATTTTTCTAAATCTTGCTACAGTACACACAGTAAGAATTGTGTTAACTAACGAAGTATTAGAATTCTGCATAACAATCCCACTTATAATCTTTTTCTGACTTCACGGATTACCTTCTCTCTATATTTGTATATAGAAGGAAAAGTGAAAATATCTTACATTTTAATAAATGCATTATATCAAGCTATCATTATATCAACTTATCATGTTTTTAACTCTTAAATGCATGTATTTGATAACACCTTTTTCCGAGTTTATCCAAATGTGAAGTAATCATGTTACAATTTTAAAATGTTTTTGCGTTACAAATGTAAATTACAATGTTTAAATCAAAAAGAAAGATCGAGTTTCTCATTTATATATCGAAGCATTAATACGTTTCCTATTTTTAAGTGGATTTAGTTGAATGAGTCTTTCTGTGACTGGTTGATTTTCAAATTGATTTATTTATTAACTTTCAACAGAGATGATATTTATTTGAATAATAGACTTTAATAATGATTATATATGCATCTATGAATAACACTGAAGTTGTAGTTATTAGTTTCCTTTTTCTTTTTAACACTTTGAGAACGACTGTCACTCGGAGTACCAGCTACTAGTAGCATAAATCGTGCGGCCGTCCTCAAACGTTTAAAACAAAAATTTATTTTAGTTTAACAGTTAATTACGGAGAGTCACGAATTAGTAAACTACAAAAAGGCTATTAGTAAAGATCATCAACTATTTCATACTTTTTCCGAAATAATTAATTTACTCATAGGGAATGACTAAAACATAGAAATGAAAAAAATAATTGATCATAATATTATATCAACATGTTTGTATTACAAATTGGTTGGCATAGATTTATATTTCTCTAGATATATGCACTTTTTCATCAATATTCTTTTCATTCATTAACATCATAAATTATAAAATCTGAAACTGCACTATGGATTTTTTTTAGTTTATAGTAATGTAACTTTCTGTTCCTAGAAAAACTTATGCAGTATGTATGAAATAGATGATATTCTATCTAAAGTATTTTAAACAATTTTTAATCTATTTTTTGGTTGTCTATTTTGAACATTGCTGAGTTTTTCTAGTTAAACACATTAATATTTTACCCTTTAGTATATTTTACCAAAATATGATTTGTGAAAATGATCAAATAAACACATCGGTAACCGAATTTTTTTTGAATCGACTTATGAATTTGATTCTAGGCTAGTTTAATTACTTTAATTCTTTTTCTAAATAATTCTTTGCAAGGAATCGAATCAAGCTTATGATAGTAACATAAATAAAAATTTATAGTTTATTCATGATTTCTTTCATTTCATTCTAATAAGTTCGTTCTGCAAAAATATTCTTAAAATAATCCGAATTAATTATTGAACTTTCACGATTCAAAAGTGCATATTCTTCTACAATATAATACGTTTCAGAAAATGTTTAACCTCGACTTATAGATAAACGGATAACATGCTACATCTAGACCATAATTCCAAATTTCAAATCTTAAGAACAAAAACAATTTCAGTTTTTTCTCTAATATTTTTTCTGATCCTTCACTAGACCCTCAGAAGAAACTTACAAATTCATTATAAGGGAAAAATGGAGGCATTTGAGAAACAAACTCATGTATTTTTCTTCCTGTGACATGAGTGACTATTAGAAAATTCAAAAACTTTAATACACAGATTTCCCCCACACGCAAGCACTGAAAACGTAAACATCTACTTTGTATTGCGTAGTTAGCGATTAACGTACATGAATTTGAATAAAAAAGCTTCATTAACATTTCAGAAATGAAATCTGTTTGATATTCTGGTAGTTATTTAATATTAAACTAGATGAAATTTCTAGTAATTCTATTAAATTTTTATTAGATTATTATGAATGCAAGGAAAATTATTACAAACATTCACATTCATTCTAATTTATTTTGAAACATTGATTGGAGAGTAACAACTGTTTTTAGATTTACTTTTAATAATAAAATTTTAAGACGACACACTGGTACATTTGACAATTTATTTCTTTTCCTATTTTAGATTATATAAAATTCTAAATATGTTTGTTACATAATCGGTATATATAAAATACAAAACGTAGGTAAATGTCTCGATTGAATAAAACAATTTCTTTTAGTTTTCTTATCTGTGAAAATTCCATGTTTGGCAATAATTTTATTGCGCAACCAAAATTGGAAATCGTGAAGGGTTTTTACTAATTTTAGAATTCCAAGCGGTTTGTATCCCACATGTGGACTTTTCTCATTTTCGTGACGGTGTTAAAAACATGACAAATCCTGAAAAAACACACCTTTTAAGAATTTTACAGATGAAAAATTAAAAATATCAAATCTCTTCAATACTCTTTCAAAAGATAAATGGTAATACTACAAAATGGAATGATGAAATAAATTACTCTTTCGAATTCTGTACTGAATGAAGTGAACGAGACATTTTAAATTATTGCCTTATCGGAGTGTCACTTCTTGAGGTCTTCCTCAGATTTCCCATTTTCCCTCTTTCCTGATAGCGTTACAAGAATTTTTTTCAAGTGTGCGTTATGAGCGGAAATTTGAAGTAGCCAAACACTCCGAAATAAATGAACGAAAGTAATGATACGTCACCTCTTTGTTACGAGCCATAAAGCTTAATCTTCATAAAGTTCTGGGGAAGCACAGCTGAACGTGAAGGAGTGAATGAAACTTTGCGTACATAAATGTTTTATAGGGTACTTAATTTTCTCTGATTTTCGGACTTAGGTGGCCGAAATGAGCGCTCCATTAACGAATTGCAAGGGTATGTTAAAGCTCAGCCCATCCCACCATAAAACAGCTAACATTCGAAAAGATGCTTTTGGAATACTCCCTCTGCAATCCTGTTGTGGCTTACTTCATCGTTTCGAAGAGACAAAAAAAGGACCTTAAAAATATTTAACATGATTAGGGCCGCGGGGGCGGTAGTATTCACTGAAGGGTTAAATCCTTACGGACACTCGTGTAACAAGGGGTTAGTCACTGAAATAAGACACATACAAAAATTAGTGAATATAGAGATATTATTAAAGGAACTAAAAATTTTGTTGACCGTTGTTTCAGTGAAAATTTCGATAAAATGCAAATCTATGGAATTTATCACCTCACATTGAATATCCTTAATAATTTAAACCAAGAAACTGTATAATAATGGAAATTATGTAACTTTATATAACGCGACTATCTTGTTTCATAACATTTCTGCTCTATGGTCACAATAAAAAAAAATCCCTTTTCGGCAAGCTTGAAGGCAAAGGTAGATTCCTTTACGCTAATGTTACAAAAGTAATGAAATATTACATATATTGATCAATACAGACATAGCCAATGACTTTGTTGTTTCTACGCATTGCAATATTTACGCTGTGATTCTGTTTTCATGACATTTAATTTTTTACTACATCAAGGTTTTATCATTCCATTTTTCATTCCAAAAGGTTATGCTAGATTTATTGGTCAGTATATTGGTCAATTTTTTATATCCCATCACATAATCATAGGAATCATAAAGAAATAAACATCCCAGCAGAGCAAATATTCCCTTGATAACATTAAGACAGCAGATCTGAAACAGTAACAAAAAAAATTGACACCTGACATGAATGAATAAAGAATATGGATTTAAAAATTAGTTATTTAATCTAGGTTACCATATAATTGTGCGTACATTACTTTGTTATATGCAAAAATCACATGACATGAAATATTTAAACATTACTAGAATGGGCTCATTTAGAGAACCCCCTGGTTACAGAGATAATAATCACTAAATTCTTAACACATAACAGAATAAAAATTATTAAACATCGCTAGTTGCAAATTTAATACGTGTGTTTAAAGCATAGGATATCAATGCAGCCATTTTGAACAACAAATTTAAATCTTCATCGACAGTTAAAAGTAAATACTTCGACAGAAAATCCCAAAACAATTTTAAAGTTAATGAGATATTTTTCAATATAAAAAAGGATAAAGGGAACTCTTATATATCTGTCTTTTTTGGCTATTTTATATTAAATTTATTAAACAAATCTTGGTGCAGCCATGTTTAGTTAATTATCAAATTAAAGTAACCTGTCAAATTAACTAATTATCAAATTAACTATTAAAATTAACTGTTTGATTAATTGAATTTAACTATTTACTTAAATAAAATTAAATATTTAATTAATTGTGACGATATCTTCACTAAAACCTTTTTTATGGCTCATAGTATATGCCAGCAATCTTAATCTTGTAAATTATCTAATAATTATCTTGATTTAAATAAAAGTTATTGTATCTATGTATGTATGCTCCACATCGCGTCCTAAACCAGTGGACTGATTTCAACTAGACTTTGCACACTTTTTATTTGAGACAAGAGAAAGTTCATCTTCAACATTTCGAAGCCCAAACGTTACTTAAAATTTCAGTTAATTAAAAATTAAGCAAGGTGTTTTTCCGCGATATCTTTTGAAAACATTATCTCACGAAACTATTTTTACACCTTATTAAATTTCAAAAAATTAGCATTTCAGTGACGAAAATTTAATTTCCATACAATTTGTTTCTCTCATTTTAATATTTTTTCAAAAGTAATTTTATACAGAATTCGTAACAATATTCTTTATTGATGAAGAACAAGAATAATACGAATATATATAAATGCCAGAATACATTCACAGAATTCTTGACGAATGCTAAAAGGAAATTTTAAAAGTAGACGATTAACAATTTATATCAGGACAAACTAATGATTGATTGATTTTCATTCTTTAAATTAATGAATAATTAACTCGTTAATTTAATTGTTTCAAAATATTCATTGAACCCTTTCTCTTACTTTAGTAATTCTTAACAAGATTTGAAGTACCTATATAACAAATAATAATTTATGGAGAAAACGGCTGTTTTTAAAAATCGTTTTTTTTTCAATTGATATTCTCATTTTAATTAAAAACGTTTCAGATCAGAAAAGGAATTTGTGTATTATAATTTTTATACGATAGTAGTTTTTTCATTAAAAAATTTAAGACATGAAAGCATTTAAATCCGGAGCGAACCCGGATATATCAGCTTGTTTACCTTATAATAAGTGGAAGTGATACCTTTATTTTACCTATATAAAAGTGAACTGATGAAAGCTTTTCAACAAGGTGTCGCATGAATAGGTTAAAGCGTATTCTAAGTAGGGGGTAAAAATCACTTTTCAGCTCATAACTTCTAATCAATTTTACCTGACAAAAACTTTTAATATAAAAGTTGTTCGTTATGATAAGGTGATGATTCGCCTAATTGAATTGTTTTCTATCTTTAGTCATAACAGAGCTATGGGGAAGTGATAAAATGGGGGAGGGATTGAAAATGGCATTTTAGCTCATAACTTTTAAAAATTTGTAGCTATCAAAAAAGTTTGAATACAAAAGTTGTTTATTATGAAGAGGCAATAATTCGCCTATTTTGATTTTTCATTCTATCTTCAATCGTAAAGGAATTATGGGAAAATGAAATATTCAGTCCTCCACCATTTCCACCCCCTTTTAGCTGGTTAGCCCATCTACAAACTCTGCCGATATTTTCACCGACCTTAAGACATATCCCTCGCCGGTTAAAATCTAATCAAAATTACTCTAGTTATCGTGTTCACAAGATAACATGGGCAAAAGCGTTATGTATATACGTCTCTACTAATAATAAGGAAAAGAACATTTCGCCCTCTATTCTCATAAGGATTAGAGCTACAAGAATAAAAGCGGGTGGAAGAGATTGCAAATGTCGAGAGCTTTCCAACAAGGGGTAACATGCATAGGTTAAAACGTACTTTAAATTAGGGGGAGAGGAGGGGAAGGTGGGAAAATCACTTTTCAGCTCATAACTTCTAAGCAATTGCAGTTATCAAAAAAGTTTAAATTGAAACATTGTTCGTTATGATAAGGCAATAATTCGCCTAATTTGAATTTTCTTTCTATTTTCAATTGTAAAGGAATTATGAGAAAATGAAAATTTCCACCCCCCACCATTTCCACCCCCTTTGAGCTGGATAGCCCAACTACGAACTCGACCGAGATTTTCACTATCCTTACAACATATCCCATGCTGGTTAAATTTACATCAAAATTACTCCAGTTATCGTGTTCACAAGATAACATGGGAAAAAGCGTTATACATATATATATATACCTATATATATATATATATATATATAAACTTTTTAACGAAGGGTGGTTTTGGGTTCTAGGGGTCATGATCGGTGAAGATCTGCAAAAATTTACCGAAAGTCGTGTCATGAGAACCATTGCAATAGGTAGATTTTCCTATAAGGAATCTACCTAAAACAGACGAATGAGAATTGATTTATTAACCGCTGAGATTAAAAAGATATAGAAAGTAGAGCATGAAGGCTACTATAAGCTACCAAATCTTGCTAAAGTGATATATATTTGAATAAGATTCACGCATTTCTATTCCAGTTCTCAAGACACTAAAAATATCTCCTTAGATTAAGAGTACAATTCGTACGACACGACAAAATCTAGTAACTAGAGACTGTAATATTTGCTTTTCATAGCAGTAAATTTATTACAATAAACTCCAATAAAAATAGAATAATTTGTATTGAAGCTCAACAAATGTATACTTCGTCTTTTCATTTTAGATTATGTATGGGAGAATAGGGTAATACCGGGTACCCTTGATTCTGGCACTATTATTTTTCCTATCTAGCAGAGAGATACCGAATTACACTCTTCTAGTCAAGAAAAAGGAACAGTCATAGTGGTGTGTTGCAGATGTTGAATTAACTGATTCTGTGAAGGTTTATTTGTTTCAAGACGTCAAATCTCTAATGATCGTTTGATTTTAAACTGTCTTTATTTAATAAGCCTTACAATTATAAAAACTATATTTAGAACAGCTTATTATACTTTTACTATGGATTTATATCCTATCTAATAATAAGGATTTACTCCAATAATTGCGCAGTTCTATTTCTTTTTTTATAAACTCTGCTCTCGGGATAAAACCGGTCATTCCAAGTAGTGTAAAACCGGGGCAGTCAATATTGATGATTCCTCCAATTAACACGATAAAAACATATCATACATTGATTGTTTATATTTTATGATGCATTTTCCAATTTAAATAAAGAAGAAGAATTAATCAAATGTAAAAATTGTTTTAGCTGTGCTCACGAAAGCTGCAGAGGCGCGGAGGAAGAAGACAACTGCTTTACATGTGAATATTGTAACTAATATTCTTAAATTGTCATATAAAGTGAAAATGATTGCAATTTTGCCTCTGAAAATCGAGTTTTCCTAATTTCTCATAAGGTTAACATGTGTATCCGGTTTTACCCCACTAGTGGGGTAAAACTGGGTAGTTTGAATTTTTATAAAAAAAAAGTAATTAAACTGTGACTTTTCTGGAAAAATATATAGTACTCCGATAAACAATGAATATTTTAATAAAATTTAACAAGCTCTATGCCGAATATTTTAGCTCCAACAGGCCCTCGAATTTTAGCTACACAGTTTTACCCTACTTTCCCCTATACATATTCTACAAATCAAATTTCAAAAGTATAGGATTTCTCTCTACTGTCTCCTTTGTCAGAAAATTACTCTGTACTTTTTAAAGAATATATTGTTTACACGAGTGATAATATGTTGAAATCTGCTATTTATACATTCTTTAAATTTCACATTACATTTGTAGAAAGAGCTCTTTCCATATGTTTTATTTTTATGTGTTTTATATACCTTTTATATATCATCTTTTGAATTAAGATCTTAATTATTTATGCTCTTTTTTCAACAATTCGTTATGCGTTATCGATCAAAACTGCTATTTGCACTTTTCACACAGTGTTCAACCAAATGTGACCTGTTATTGATATGCCTGAAAGAGTTCTTACACTCTGACGCAAGTTATTTTTAACATTAAGTGTTTTTATATCTCTTAGTGCCGTCCTTAAGTCTTGGTTAGCACTTGGTCATTGTTTTCTCAATGATTGCAGCTAAGGTCTATAAAACGAAAAGTTTCGTTGCTTTTAAATAAAAGATGCAACTGATCATTCTTCATAACATGTTTTTATTGTAAGAAAAAATATCAAAACAAATGAATATAAACATCTTGAATATAAATTTTTTTTGTTCGCAAATACTTGTTTCTTCCCTTTCACTTGGAAAGGAAGTCAATTTATGTGATGTTACAGGCACATGTCAAATGCAATTGCAAATTTCACCAGCGTAGTAAATTTAAACATGTGTGTAGAGTATTTGGAGTGGTCCCTGTTTTAAAAATATTACACGTCTTTTACATTTTGTGCAACTATTTTGAATAAAAAATGTGGTCAATTTTACGACATTTGGCTGTTATAATCTCAAAGGGAGACAGTTTTCATGGGAAAAATATTTTTCAAAGTTCTACTAAACAATTCTGGGTTATTAATTGGAATGTGAAAATTCGAAGAGAATTTTTAAAATTTACATGTACTGCGTAATGTTTTTTCAATCTTAACTGTAATAATGTTAACAAATAAACAGGTATACATATTTATTAGCTAATTATACTGGTGTGCAAAAATGAAGTAACATTTCAGAAAATGTAAGAAATTTGCAATTTATACGAAAATTATGGTTCTCAATAAATTGCAGATAATGCCTGAGTGGCAATCCTGAGGCATCATTACTACTATTTTTTACAGTGAAAGATTGGCCATTTACGGTCCGACAGAATAATGGAAAGGCTGAAAGATTTTTCCACGTCTCCCCATTTCACGCAGACATGATCATGAATGAAAACCTATCATCACTGGTTTTTTGATGACTTTATGCATTTTCGTAGAAGAACACTTTCTCGGAAGATATAAAGGTATATAAAAGAAAATCCAAATTCTATACACGCTGATTTTGCTTTATAGCATGGATTAACTTCATAGTATTCGAAATTACAGAACTCCTGATAGTTAACATGGAGTTGTGTCAATACGTAAAATATTCAAAAAATTATGATATTTTACTAAACAATTTTTTACAGCAATACGTGTAACTGATCTAGTGTCGA
>BGPR01052634.1:0-10566 GCA_013235015.1 Araneus ventricosus
TAGTTTTCTTCCCAATGGTTATTTATTATAAATTAAAGCTGCCAACTAGAAAACGAATTCTATTGCATAGGTCAAGAAAAAAGTCGAGATGAATTTACAGCTGTGTATTCGACGACAGATATGAAACTTCGCATTACTTGAATATGCGTGATTGTACACTCGCCATTTCAAGTTGCAAGCGAGGGCGAAGTAAAGAAAGAAAACAGTGCTCAATATTACAAGTTGAAAAAGAAAAATAGTTTTTATCTTTCCATCCTATATCCAATCTTTATTTCCGGTTTATTTAGTTTTAGTCATTGCATATATCAAACAGAATGTACGGTCGTTACTTTTTTATTTTGTTAACTTTGAAAATACGGCTAACGAGCTCTCAATTTTTTCCCTATAAGTATGTCCGGATATTAAATTTTTTAAAAAATGGTCGCCTTAAATTATTATAACAGTTCAAAATAAGTAACAATAATGAAAATAAGTTATGTTATTTGACTGCAAAAGCGAAAGATAAATTAATATCTGCTAAAATTATTTTTATTACCAATTCAATAAATCTCTCAAAATTCGGGAAATCAAAAATTTTGAGGCAATAATCAATATTTTTTCAATAATCAATTTTATTCCATATGAAGCAATAATCAATTTTATTCCATATGACAAGAATTTCAAAATGCTACTGCAATAGCACAGAAATAAAATGAAATTTCATTATTTCATAAACAAAGGCGAAAATAAAAGTTTGTAATATTACAAATTTGTAATTTATTTAAATTGCGTTTGATAAAAGGCTTGAAAAATATTTTAAGCATACCGTTCTCATCTCGTAGAATGGTGAATAAATGGTTATTTGCAGATATCATCGATTTATTCCTAACGTACTTGTCATAATTCTCAAATATAATAAAACAAATCAAAATAAGATATTCAGGATTTACAATATGGAACAATAAAATATCCATTTATCCATACCAAATATTTAACATGGAGTTATTTATATTGTTTTTCTTTGCAAATGTGGAATTCAAATTTCCACAAATGAGGGTGCTGCTATCGTTTTTCACATCCAAGCGTAAGCCTTTGTATACTCTCCTCCTTAGTTACATGAACAAGTGTACAATTACATGATAGAATACGATTTGATTAGCTCTTTACCTATATCACATGTATAAATCTAAAATATTTACTCCATGTAGGCTATCACTTACTAACCTCCCCAACCTAAAGTTACATTGGAACAACTCAGAAACACATTACTGAGAACTGTGAATCACAAAAATGACGGGATGGATTATTTTGCCTGCCATGGGCATCGTTTGAGATCTCTGATGACATAGGATAGGGGATATCATGTAGCGTGATTTTTGAGAAAAATCTAATTTGTCATCTTACCCGACATTCTCCTATAATTTGAAAACTGTATTGCAGTTCTATGTTTATTGTAATTTAATTCAATTGCATTAGATAATTTTTATCATAGGCTATGTCAAAATAAATATTTAATCTTTTTATTATATTTTCGTTTAATTATTTAAAACATTTGATGTATCCTTTTTTCAGGATAACACTGTAGACTAGAGTACCTGCGCAAGTCCGGTCAACACATAAGGGTGTAAGGTTTGTTCCTTTAGGTTAGGAGCGAAAGATTATCGCCATATCAACAGAGAAATATAGGACACTCAGTCCAAGTGGGAAGGGACAGCACTTCCAGAAATCTCTCGGACATTAAGTCAGAAAAGAAAAATTAGACTTAATAAAATGAGGTTCCGGAGGTAGATTAAGAAATAATCCAATCACTCCGTAGAACAAAACATCTGTCAACAATTTAGAAATTTTGCTTTAAATAATTAATTAAATTTTTTGATTCAAAATTTAATATTGCTATAGAGTTTTGTAGCATTTTCAGATGATTTTGATTTTGAGCTTGTGATGCATTTTTTAATGTCTTGCATAGGGAAGTTGCCTGCTATTTTGCATGATCAAAGTAAGGAAAAGTATTTAAAATCAAAAGCGAACTGTAATTAAAATGAATAAAACGCAGATTAATTAAAAATTTCTATAGCCAGGCTAGCTTTTAATATCTTAAGAATAAATCATTACCTTTGTGTATAACTGTTGTTCTGTGAATTTCAGATTCCTTTCATTGCCTATAGTACTTTATTTTAATCATAGGCATTTTCTAGTTTTACACTAGGTAAATGAATTAATTGTCAGTGATAAGAAATCTTTTGAGGTGAATTATTTTTTCATATCAATTGTTGATGATAATCGTAGGATTCCTTCAAGAAAAGAAAGTGATGTTATTTAAATTGTTCCCATAAAAGATTTAGTTAAGAAAAATCAGATATTCTTTTATCTGAATTGCAAATCTGAACGAACTTTTTAATTCCTCTAAATTATATTTTAAACATTTTCCTTACGGTTGGTACTACAGTTGTACCAGAATTTTTTCACCTTTTAATGCGGGTCGGTGCAACTGCTGTACCAAACACTAGGTTCTGATAATATGCCCATATTGAAAGCAGTCCTTCTGGTTTAAGTTCCTGAAACGTATAAACTCAAAGAATGCAATAAGTTTTGCGTGTCGCATTCATTGAAGATAACATCTAGTTACAGCGAAACATCTCTTCAACGGTTACCCTTCGTTTCAATGTAAGTTGTTCGATCAAAGGTGACGCCAATCTAAAAGAGTTTTGTATTTGAAAGTGTAAAATACGCATTTAAAAACGACGTAATTCGACATTCCTAATAAAATGAATTTTAAGAGCCATGTAACGAAAAAAATTATAACTTATTTGTTACCTTTTCTGAAAAAAAGACACAATTTGTATTTGCTAGGATCTTTCATATTACCGGAGGTCACTTTCTCAATTTTTTTCATTTTTTCTTTTTACTAATTGAAAAAATAAATCTCTAGTTGTTTCGTCAGTAGTTGTAGAGTAATGGTTAATAGGAAGAGTTAAAATGTCAAATTTTCGAGTATGAAATTCTAATATGGCTCAAAATTTGTGTATTCGGTTATAACCGGCTATATTATACTTGGTTCGGTTATGTTATATAAATTATCATTCGGTGAAACGCGGAAAGAGTGTAAAAGACGTTCAGAGACATGTTTGTTTGATATGCAAGTTTAAATGCGGTTAAGGATTTTAGACATAAATAACAAGCAATGGCTATCTCAGTTATTTAATTTAGTGAAATAATGCATACTTTTGTAAAACGATGAAAACCTCAATTTTTCACCTAATTTATAAATATTCAGGCCTTCTGCGCGAACTCAAAATGTTGCGTAAGAGTTTCAAATATAATTTAACTAAAATGAAGTACTTAGACGCTATTAGAAACTGAAAACCGTAGCTTTCAGAATTTTAGCGTAAAGGTAAAGTTTAATGTTTCTTGCCATTTTTTTCAAACTATTGGCCATTTGCGCGAACTGAAGATTCAACTTCTAATTTTTTCAATATTTCTCTGTTGTTTAGAATGTTAATACACAACTTCTGAGCCCCTTAATACTCGAAAATTCGACTTTTTCGCCCCACCGTACTGGGCAATAATAGCTATTTTTCGGAAAGTCTGCTGAGCTGTTAAATTTCATTTGCTGATGTCGGCAACCCATATCAGCAGTTTCTTTCTCAAAGTTTAAATTAATGTCTAAAATGCATAAATGAACGCTTCAGTGTCCCACTCCTGTAGATTTCGATATTCACTTTCTCTTCACATTGGAAAGGAATTATTAATTTCGATCTGATTTCTGTTGTTGTTTCTGAGTGTATGGATGTTTTGTTCTTTCTTTTCTTTTTTCGCTTAATAAAAAGTCCATATGTAAAGGAGAGATGAAAGGGATGTATTTCATTGACGTTGTATGGGCGATCAATGCAGTCGTTAAGAGGGGTTATTTTAACGCTATGTCTGAGGGTGAATGTAGACAGGGGTGATGTCGCTTTGAGAGGTTTTTTGTTTTACCATTTGTCTACCCTTCTTCCTCAACTTCAGAATGCTCTCTTTATGGCATTGTGGCGCGAATGTCTTTTTCTCATTTATTTCAACCTTTAGTTTTGTATTCTTCTTGTAAAGTAAGTGAAAACTATTGAGTATTTTTTAAATATAAATTTGACTCAAACTATCCTTGCGAGGAACTGCCCCTCATAGAACTTAAAATAATATATATTTATAACTGTTCTGAAAAAGTTATATTCTTATTGACTGCCTTCCCTATGTAAATTAAAAAGCTATATTTAAATTAAATAAATCTGATGTGCTGGTGCAAGTTTCTCCTTGAATCAACGGAATACCGTAAAACTGACTCGGTTGCCTGTAAGAAATTTATTGCTTCGTAAATTAGGTATTCAGACATTCAGTTGTCTTTGCTCCGCATATATATTACTTTGAGAAAACTGAAATGCTTTTTTGTGAATGTTTTTATTACAAGATGTTTTTTGTGGATATCATGGCTTTCTACTGCATCTCCCTTTACAGGTGTTGTTGTAAAAACCGATTTCCTCATCCACACATGCCTCTTTGGTTTACATTTGTTAATCAATATTTTATAAATTGCTAATTTTTAAGTAAATTTGTTTTCCTCATATTCCTCATAAATGCTTAAAATTATAGAATATCAAAATGTAGCAGGGTTGTTTATTAATTAATAATTAGTTAACAACCCTGCTACAAAAATTAATAATAAATAATTAATTTTTATAATTCAAAATTCCTTCGCTTTGATTTCGATACTTTTTCTTCTAATTTAAACAATTCTTCGAATACAATATCGGTTTATCGAATTAACAATAAATTTCCGCTTGACGAATATAAAAGTTGAATTTACACTATTCAAGACTTAGGTAGTAATTAGTAATGCCACAAATATTATTTTTGCAAAATGCCCCTCTAAATTGCGTCAAAATCATTTCAATGAAGAAAGATATCATAATACAGGCCATTAAAATTTTAAAATATTAATTCATAAAATTGTTAAACTGTAAAGCCGGAATTTATTTATGACATCTGAAAGGAGGATTGCCTTTGAAAATTTGGAAGTTAGTGCTATCTAAAATTTCGAAATAACCCCTTATGTAAATTTAAACAACATATAAAAATATTTTAATGTACCTTATTCGCAATAAATCGTTATATTTTGTATCAATTTTAGCTGAACGACGAAAGAACAATGTTCAGTGGCTCCTATATTTCTCTTTCTCTACTGCATATTTATATTGATGCGTATTACTACAATATTAACTTGAATAGACCCTCTCGAATGTTGTACATTATATAGCACAATTTGTTATTTTTGGATTTTATATGATCGACTTAATTAAAAGTAAGGTATTCTATAGATTTTTAACAGATTAATCGGATCGAAAGTGTACTCGTGAAATAATGAATTGTGCTGCGAATAAAAACTTGAATTTGGATATGAAGCTTCAATTGTGTTTTTTAATTTGAATGTAAAATATTTAAAGTATATACCATGCTAGTTTCAAAACCTCTTGAAAACTGCGTGTTAGAAGAGTAAAGAATTTATTGTTTTTATAATTTTAACATTTTGCTGCAGTTCTGTACTTATTTTAATTTAATTCATTTTTGCAGAATGTACAGATTAATTTCTTATCATAAACTAATTCAAAGTGGATTTGTTGTTGAATTTCTTTTTAATTATTAAAAAATTCATATATCCTTTATTTCAATATAAAAGAGGGAATGAATGGCTAATTGACTCATTTCAAACTTTTTTGCACAAAATTGGAGCTAAATGCGATTTCAAATATTATCGTCGTCCGTTTCTGTATACATTGGTGGCTTTCGAATTTCAATTTTTTAATAAATAATGCGCAAACTAAGTACTTAAACACAACATGAAAACAAATTATCCCCCAACAACTTTTCCTTTTTTGTTTTCAGAGCGTAAAGTCACATAAAATATTTGGCCCATTCAAAGTTTTGAAAAAAATAAGTAACAAGGAGTAACCTTAAAGCCCAAATTTCATGATGGATCCGCTCCACTTAAATGGCATGCTGCTCAGCTCAAACAACAAACCGTTCCGCTAAGTACAAGTGGTTGAAAGACCCTTCCTCCCCAACACACGTATCTACACCGGTCGCATTTCAACATTTTTTGCCCAGCAGTGCAAATGGAGTGCTTCGATATCCAGACAAGATGAATTTTCAAACTTCCGAGCACACTGCTCCAATTCCCTTCGGTTTCTCGCATTGACGAACGGTTTTGGCGCGAGCGGCCAACTCAGCGTGGACTAGTGCACATGTGAATGTCTCGCCATGCAGTTGATATTTCAAAATTCGAAGACTTTTTCTTTTATAAAAAGTAATGTAATACTTTCGAAGTTGAAATTTTTTCCTCCCTGTTAATATTGTAAATGTAAATTAATAGAAAGTAAATCCTTTCGAATTTAATTACTTAGCCAATTAGAATTGAATCTTAGGCAAAAAACACTCTAAATAACCAAAATGTTGTAGAGATAGAAAATAGTAGAATCCAACTACTCCAATGAACAAATAATGACTCGTCGATGGAATTTTTTCATTAAGTTGAATCTTATACATTAAGATCTTAACCACCACTTCAAAAATTAGCAATATGCATTATATTGTGAAATTATTTAATATTTCATTAACCTGATCTAATTTAAAATTGTTCTCCGACGAAATTAATGCTGACCTAGTGGTCGTAACAAGCACAAAGTTCCGCGCCACTGACGAATTTCGCAAAATACAAATGCTTTTTTTTGGTCGTTTGATCTGTCGCTTTTCAAAATAATGCTGAAAACTATGTAAATATATTGTCGTGGTTTCCACGGCATATGCATCTCCTTATTCTGTGCTTTATTATGGCTGAAGCTGGCCTTATGACAAACCCAGTCCTGTTCCTGGACCTATGTATAATTTAGTCTTGCTGTATAAAAATACAGTGATACCTCTGTTTCGTCGATAATCCTACGAAAATACAAAAATACTTTAAAATAAAAAAAAGCATACATTACTGATTTCCAACATTGACAAGTGACAAAGTATTCTTAGAAAAAACAACTAGTTATCACAAGACTGATTATAATTTAAGTAAATAAAACTGTTATACATCAGTGCATAATAGTTTAAAAATAAAAAATAAATAGTTTGTAAATCTGAATGAAAGTTAGCTACAACGACTAGCGACCTTTAAATAAGCACAGAATAATATGATATCATTTTTAAAATGGAAAGTTTCAAAATTACAAAATAATTCAGCATTATATTGTTATAAAAATCTTCTTTCTATTGTACGAGAATGTAATGCAAACAGCAAATTAAAAAAAATAAATCCTATTCCACGGAGATGTTTTAGCAAAATTATAAACACAGATAAAAAAATAAACAGCCGTTGTATGAATTAAAAACTACGATCACAACTAAATCTCAGTCATTGAGCTTTTAACCCTCATGGGGTCAGGCCCGAGAAATCAGTGCGAACTTTTCTCCTCCCATAACGGCAGACCCGATACTGTCTCGGGACAGAAAAGTCCCTTATAAGTGTCAGTCCCGAGATTTTGCTTCTACCAGTTATTCTCTTCCCCCCAAGTCTCACGCGGCGACACAATGAGAAGGAGTGTCTGCGGTTAGGGGAGTGTCAGCTTCAATAGATCTAATCTTTCAACACACATTTCGTTTAGCAGAGGAAAATTAGGACGAGATATCCATGGCCCAGGAGTAAAATCGAAAGCGCACTTTAAGTTGCTGCTGTTTAGATTTAGAGAGTAAATATGTATCCAAAATGAGTGCCAATTAACAAGCATAAAATTGAACGCTTATAAACCTTGAATTTACACATATACGCATTATTATTAGCCTGATCTATAAGATTTTAAAATTTTCTGACTTAAGAAAAGATTCTAATTTAAAAAGCAAGAGGAATATAAAATTAAAAATTAAAAAATTGACAATTTTCTCTTTTATAGATTGCTTTCATTTAAGGACTTTAGAATTCAAAGGGCTTTTGAAACTTAATTTTTGAATATAAAATACTATACATATGTACAAGATTTGCTTAACATGCGAATAAGTTTATACCTTTCAATGAAAACTTTCCTTGTTTTCATTTATTATTGTATTTAAAAAGAATAATGCTCAAAATGTATGTAACCAAAGTGCTGTACTGTTTCATTCTGAATAGATTAACACTGATTATATAAAATCGTATATTTGCTTAACATAATATTTTGTTATCAATCGAAATTTTAAGACAGTTCAGCATTTTATAAGATTCCAGCTTGGGATTGTTTGAATAATATAATCAAAAAAAATTTCTTCCTTATTTTTACGAACACGCACAAAAGAACAGATAAAACTAATTTAATGACAACTCAGCAAGTAAATTTATCCCATAGAAAAATTATAAAAAAGATCATAACCTAAGGGCATCTAAGGTAAACCTACAGAATGGTATTATAAAACAAACGATTAAACAAAATATTGGAAGATTTAAATACAATAAAGATTTATTTTTTTCTAAAGGATATAAAAAGTATAACATTTTTATGAATAACTAGGAAGCAATGTGGTATAATAAAAATAAATGCAAAACTCCGAATATATAAGTAGAATTTTAATGCAGTTAATGATTATAAAAGATTCCAGCAGTACATTTTTTCAGATTTATGAAATCACACCAGTCTTACTTATTCATGCAAATGCGCAAAAGAACAGATACAAGTATTTTAATGACAGAACAACTAATAAATTTGCCCTACATAAAAATTACAAAAAAATGTATAACCTAAAGGTTTCTATGGGAAATCTTCAGAACAGTATAAAATAATTAGGTTAATGCAAAAGTGTTGAAAGATATAAATACAAACATTTTAAGATAATTATTTTGTGAATGACTATGCAGTAGTGAAGTATAATAAAAATAAATGCAATTCAAATGTCGTTCCTCTTTTAATTGTAATCTGATTTATTGTCGGCATGCTAAAAGCAAAAGAATTCTTTAAGCTGTCGTTTACTTAGAAATCGTCTGTCACTTCCATAAAGAGTTTAAAATGTTCTCATGGATTCTAAATCTATGTTCCCACAATCAGAAACTTCTAAGAGCAGTTACCATTTATTCAGGGTAAGTGGAAGGCAAGGGGGTCAATAGAATAGAGTTTTGTATAGATTTTGTTCCCACTCAGTTTGAAGTGAAAACAAACCTTATTCAAAGCGGCTCGTTAATAAAGATATCTCTGGAAAAGAAGTAGTTGAAAGAGCGTTTGAATGAATGGCCCCTTAGTAGTCTGCAATAAAGGAAGAACGAATATAATACTCGTAAACAGTGTCGTATGCCGCAAAGACGCTAGAAGCAGTTGACTCGGGGAGGGGGGGCCCAAAACCTGCTAGACGTACATCGCATATATAAGAAAAGGCCAGCAAGGAAGGGGACATGTGGTCAGATCTGTCAGCAAATTTGTAAAAAAAAAAAATCGAATGTGATATTTTATTTTGAGCTTCAACGGTATTTGGATTCAGCGGTAAATAAACAACGCTAAATTTTATTTCCCAAGTCAGCATTTTTGAGAAATGTATTACTAACATTTAGTTAAAACTTCTCGAAATAAAAATTTTGCCGGTTACGATATTGGTAAACTATGTTTGTTGCTCATAGAAAATATCGATTCTGACTTACATGAACGCGCCTCGTCTGAGTTGACATTTTTTCATAGATACAAAAATAGTATTTTGCATCTATGACAAAATCGATACAAAAATAGTTCATTTTTGTATCAATGAGCAAAGCTCATATAGCTATTTTCAATATTATCTCTCCATTTTCAGCAGTGGACAAGATATAACAGATTTCATAATGCGATTAGTAGGCAAACAATCAAGATTGTAAAAAAACAATTTTATGGAAGTCAGTCGCATAAAAAAAGTAATTTTAACTAGAAACATGCCGACTGAAATAAATAAGTCGATTTTTTAAAAATATTTTTTCTTTATTTTCAATGAACAAACGCTGCTTTTGTTATTAACAAACTATAAAATTTTTTCGAATTGTATATGAAAAGCTCGGTTGAACAAAATATGAAAGTCGTACGAAATTTCGGTTAATAAAGGTGGAAAACGATTAAACAGAACTGGCCAGACTTAACAAATTCAACACAAGTTACGAATACAATGAAAATGCACATTGTTGACAGAAGAACGTTGCATGTCTCAACCAGTGGCGTAGCGAGGGGTGTACTGAAATTCGAGAGTCAGTTTTGAGGTGGGAAAGTGAATATTTATAATTTTATCTTAAGGTTATTGTTGTGCTTAAGCTTTTGATACTCACTGCAAGACGAGTAATATTTATGCCTATAGTCGATCATTTTATTTCAGTACTGAGTAAAGGTTTAACCCAAATTCGGTGTTTCGATTAAAATCAGAATTCAAAATATGGTTAGCGAATTGGGAAAGTGTAATTAGGTTGATATATTTTGCAAAGAAATGTCAAGCAGATTGTCCACGACAAATTGGCAATCTTGTAAAGAAGTCAAAATTTTTGAGAAAAAAAATCAAAACAAAACAATTTTATTTAAGTATAAAGCATTTTTTAAAACTTTA
>BGPR01052635.1:0-10566 GCA_013235015.1 Araneus ventricosus
TTTTCTTAAAGGATGCGAATTTGCCTGTCGTCGAACTGGGAAAGGAAATTTATAATGTCTGCCCGCCATATCAAAGACTACCGAGTTATGAGGATAACTGGGGAATAGACATGGACGACGACCACTGGAGACTTCACAGGGGCACTTACAAGTGCAGTCGTCGAATTGCCTACGCTTACTCAAGATGCATACATGAGACAAAAGAAAAAGATGTCGAAGTGAAAAATAAAGTCTGCACTTTCTGATGAACTTGCAAAATGTGAATTTGAGGGAAATCGTTTGGGAATGAACTGATGTTGCAATCAAATTATCTTTACAATAAATTTAAACAGCTTTGCAGCACTTACTACTTGTGCAATCAAAAAATCGCATTTGTGTACATGCACACGAGTGTTGTGTATTTTCGCATAAGAATAAATTATATCCTTTTGCTTGATCTCTGATTTCTTATTTTAGTTTTTTCATTTTTGAAAATATTGTAGCCAAATGATAAAAGGCAATTTTGACCATCTACGCGCTTAGCTGCAAAGACCTACTTGGGATTAAAAACAACTGTAAATTTTCTGCTTTCTCGGAATGAAATCAAATTTCTTGAAAATGGATTTAAATTTTTGAAATGGATTTAATGGATAGAAATTAAAATTACTAAATTCGCTAATTTACGAAATTCGTTGAAAATTATTAAAATTACTAATAAATTATTGGAATATATGATTCTCTCCCCACAGAAATTTATCTTAAGAGAAACCTACGCGGTCAATTTTATTTTTTAACATAGGTGTACATAGAAGTTCATCTCTACTGATAATAAAGGAGAACGTGTGTTTGTGTATGTTGACACTCTAGATCAGAGGTTCCCGGTACGCTTACCCCTAGGGTACGCGAAGGACCATTTGGGGGTACGCGAAATAAAAATTGTTCATGGCGGAAGCAAGAAAACACACGGGATTAAAAAAGATAATTTTGTTTCTCCAAGTGAATACTTGCAATTTAATAACTATACCATTTGAATAGTTTCTTATTACGAAGTGTAATTTTTAGCTGTCCTAATAAGTTAAGACGAAATAATTACAACACTGGTTTCACTTGTTGAACTAATATTGTTGTAACAATGGAATAAAATGTAAAATCAAAAATAAGTTCTGCAAATGTTATTAATTCGAGTCGTTTCATTTTTACGCTAACTTAAGCTAACCTTAACATTATTAATAAAAACTTCTTTGCAGAGAGGGATGATTGTGTGTGGGGGGGGAGTTGGATATGATAAAAGGGGGTACGCTAAAACAAAAAGAATAATCAAGAGGTACGCGAGGGAAAAACGGTTGGGAACTCCAGCTCAAGATAACAGACCGCTGGAAATAGAGTTACGAAATTTGGCACAAACATACTTTGGAGGATAGGAATGTGCATTTCTGGTATATTTTTAAAAATTTTAATTAGAATTTAATTAATTAAAAAGTATGTGAAATACAGGCAGTTCTCCTTAAACACTGGAGAAAATATAACGGCAAAAATTATTTTTAAACAAGCAGAGAGATAATTCAAATAATTATCTTTTCTCTAATATCAATTTATTTGGAGTGCTTTTTTCAATCCAATTTTAATAAATTTTCTTAAATTTAAAAAATAATAATTTTAGTCATATTCTACATAATGCTTTTCATTGTTGTAATGAAATTCAATGCCTTGCCTTTCGTCCAATAAGGGGGTAGAGATGGGACTTTATTCCGTTGTATGTATTCCGGATATTGTCGATATGTTCTTTATATGTTAGTTTTTTGTCAAGTGTTACTCCCAGATACTTGGTGCTGTTACTCCAGTGGATGAGTGGCCTATAGAGCATAGGGGGGTTCGGATTACTTCTTCGCCTCGTAAAGCATACAGTCTGGTATTTGTCGGTGTTTACTTTTATTTTCCGTTGAATCAACCATTTACCCAGCTGGGTCAGATATGTATTGAGATCATCCATAATGGTTTGTGGAGTAACGGTGCTCATAACGGCAGTGTCGTCGGCGAACAGACAAAGTTGGGTCTGGCAGTTCCTGTGGCTGGGGACGTCATTAACGAAGATGTTGAACAGAATGGGTCCAACCTTGGACCCCTGCACTACTCCAGCTCTAATTACGCGTTCTGAGGAAAGATTGCTCAATACCCGAACGGTAAAGAGCCTTCCTTGTAGGTATGTATCTATGAGCATAATGATGCTACCAGGGATCCGCATAGTAATAAGTTTGTAAATCAGGCCGTCTGTCCAAGGCCTTAACGATGTCCAAGAACACTGCCCCGGTTTCCCAGCCACTTTCGAACCCTTCTATGATACTCTCCGTGATTCTCAGTAACTGTTGGGCTGTGGAGAGCTTCTTACTGAACCCAAACTGGTATGGTATCATATGTGGCTTTCCGTCGCTTCTTGGAGCCTTGTCAAGATGACTGCCTCTGTTACTTTACTCAGCGAAGAGAGCAAACTGATCGGCCTGTAACTGACTGGATCCTGGGCATTTTTGCCTGTTTTAATGATTGGAACTACGATAGCCGTTTTCCAGGCATTGGGGAAGTGGTGGAATTTTAGAATAGCATTAATAATTTCGACAAGTCGAAGAATAGATTTGATAGATAATCTCTGTAACATGAGGTTACTGAACCCATCAATGCCAGGACTTTTAACTTTTTTTAGTTTACCGATAATTTGGACAATTTCAGAAGGCTTGCAAGGCTCAATTTTGTCAGTAGGGTGGTGTTTAAAGAATTTGTTTTGTCTTCTCGTCACCAATGCCACGGTCGGGGGTGGGAAAGTTCGTTCAGTTGAAACTGTTTTTCTAAGCTATCTGCAATTGCTTCGGCTTTTTCCTGGTTAGTGAATACTATTTTTGTGCTTGTAATGAGAAGGGCATGTGGAATTTGTCTCCCGTGCACCATCTAGCTTGTTTCTAATCAGAGCCGTCATCGGCGTTTAGACTAGCGATTTTTTCTGCTTTTCTTCTCTCATTGGCCTGTTGGTGTAGTTTGCGAAGGTGAGAGTGGGCTCTGTTGTATATGTTTTTATCACGGAGGTCTTTAGTCAGTTGGGAAACTTTGTTGAGTCTATTTCTGATTTGCGTTTGGTCTCTGATTTCGTCAGAGAAATCTTCACCGATTTTGTCATTCTATTTTCCAGTGTTATCGAGGGCGGTTTGTGGTCTGTGGTGAATTTTTGGATTTCAGTTTCAATAGCCTCGCCATTTCGGGGATCGAAGGACCTATAGTTATTTCTCAAAATTTCATTCTGAAAATTCTTCCAGTGCGGGTTGAACACTTTAGTTGCGTAGTTTAGTCGAGAAACCATCCTCCCCGGTTGGCGAGATACGCGCTTTGAAATTTGAACTTAAAGTCAAACGTGTTTAGTTTTCAAACTCCCATTTCTAGCAGAGAGATCCGACGTTAACGATTTTCGTGTAGCGCGATACCCCTACCCGCCTGCCACTCCCTCAAATAAATTTCTTGACCCTACTGCTCGGAGTTCGACAGATAGAAGGATTCGAACAAATTTCGAGGGACAACCGTCAAAGCTTTTCCGAGCAGGGCCGGACCTACACTCCGTTAGTCCGTTCCCGGCACGGAGTAAAAAAATCTAGGGGCGCAAAATTGTCAAAACAAAATGAGAAAAAATTCGCAAAGGAGTTTCTGAATTAATTCGAAAAGTTTCTGAAAAATTCTAAAAAACAATAAAACAATCAAATTTTATTTTCTAATGAGGCACAAAACTTTCAAGGCACTACTCCAGTAATCTCTATATATAAAAGGCAATGTCTGTGTGAATTTTGCTCCAAACTTGAGCATTGTTCTAAGAATTTTACTAACTCTTCCAATAAGTGTCGCATCCGGGGAACGTAATTTTGCAAACTAAAAATAATCAAGAACAATTTGTGAACAACATCTCAAACAGGATTGGCAGACCTCACTATATTAGGAATTGAGTATGAACTGAGTAGCTGTTTAGATGCTTCTGAATTAATTAGAGAATTCTCTGAACTAAAAGTTTGCAAAAAAAAATTCGTTTGTATTATACTCCTGTAAACTATTTTTTAAAAAGAAATATTTTAAGTGAAAAATTATTTGAAGTATTTTTGTCAATTACTGAATTTTACTGTTGTTTATTGGACTTTCGCTAAAAAAACGTAAAAAAGATTTTTTTAAATCTTTTTTTTTTAGAATGCTTACATTGTAGTTTCATAGAGGCGCAATTTTTTACTTTTGCACGGAGCGGTTCAAAGGCTAAATCCGACCCTGTTCTGAGTCCAATTTCACCACCAAAATACTTGGAATTTCCTCCTCGTTAGCATGAAACTTGTTCGACACCGCGGAGCATCTCTTTTTCGTATTTCGAGACGTCACACCCCTGGAGTTGGGGAGATACGCAAGTTCGAAATTGAATACGCTGTGAAAAATGTTTTGTTTTTCATCATTAATTAAGCCATGCTCGATTTTCAGGATTTTACTATAATGTCGTGCCAAACCCTGTAAAATTTCACAACCCTACCACTCGGAATTCGGGAGACAGGAGGGTTTGGAGAAATGTCGATAGTACCCCTGGAATGTTTTTCGAAATCATATGTATTCAGTGCGTTTCCACAGAAGCGGCCCGAGGCAGCTTTACCAACTGGGCAAGGCAACAATATGGCGCTCCCCCACACCTATCCAACGTACTTTTTTTTTTAAATTTATAATGCCTGCATTCTAAATATCAAACAAAATTTTACTTAGAAATATACATGTTTTACTTGTAAATATAACTTAATACTATTATAGAAGACCAGAGTGAAGACAAAATGAAAAACAAAATGGAGAAATTCGGCTTCTTGTACTTCTTCAGGGGTAAAACAAGATGCAGAGATTCAAAGCAGGATTTTTTTTTCCGTTTAAGAATTTGACATCTGTCAAAATATATCTCTTAATTGAGCCTAAAAATCCTGAAATAGAATGGAGGAAAAAGAAACATCCTCAAGAAATAAAAATAAAAAACGACTCGAACAAAGAAGTGAGAATTTTTAAACTCCGGATATATTAAAAATTATATAGAGGTCATTAAAGAGAGAAAGAGAGAGCAAAAATAATACAAGGTGCGGTCGAAAAGCTCGGTGAATGGTCCCATAGTTGAATAAATGCGCTGGTTCGGATGCTGCGCTCACGCAGACGCAGTGCGAGACATGGCAACTAGTGCCCCCCTAGCGTCCAAATCACGACAGTTAAGCAGAAGTGCGCGCTACGACCAATTTAAAGAATGAGTGTGAGAAGGCCCGTCACTGCGAAATGGAGCAACGCGTGAACATCAAGTTTTGCTTCAAATGAGGCAAAACGGCGACGGAGACGAATGAAGTGTTAGTGAAAGTGTACGGTGTGGAAGCAGTGAGTAAAAAGTGTGCGTTTTGAGCGGTTTAAACGCTTTAGAGACAGAAAGGAAGATGTCGAAGATGAGCCACGTTCGGGTAGACAGGCAACAAGCACAACTCCAGACAGCATCGAACGAGTGCAACGGATGGTTGCGGATGATCGACGGCTGTCTTTGAGAATGATAGCAGAAGAATTGAAGATAAGCCTAGACAGTGTGAGCAACATTATTCACGATCATTTCCAAAAGCGTAAGACTTATGCCCGGTCTGTACCGCACAAGCTGTCAGACGAGCAAAAGCAACACCGGATGGAAACCTCTGGAGATTTCATCGACGTGTGTGACCGGAATCCGCAGTTCTTGGAAACAATCGTTACAGGGGATGAGTCAAGGTGCTACCAGTACGATCCGGAGACCAAGCGACAGTCCATGGAATGGTGTTCATCGTCGTCCCCCCTCCTTCCCAAAAAATGTCGTCTGACCAAATCCAGGATTAAGACGCTGTTGATCGCGTTTTTCGACAGTAAGGGTTTGATTCATCATGAATTTGTACCCGCGGGTACAACCGTCAACGCGGAATCCTACGAGGGAGTTTTGAAACGGCTGCTGCAACGCATCCGGCGGGTTCGGCCCCAGTTGTACCAGAGTGGTCAGTGGAAACTGCTCCACAACAACGCCCGTCCGCACACTGCCATCCGCGTGAGGCAGTTCCTCGCTACACGCAAGGTGACAGTTCTTGAACACCCTCCATTTTCTCCAGATCTGGCACTGCAGACTTTTTCTTGTTTCCCCGCCTCAAAGGAGTATTGAAAGTTCTACGCTTTTCCGACATTGCACAGATCCAGCAACGTGTGACAACGGTGTTTCGAGCGATACCGAAAGAAGCGTTTGCTGACAGTTTCCAGCAGCTGTACAGCCGATGTCAAAAGTGTATTGTAGCGAATGGTGATTAATTTGAATGCCAGTAAAGGTATTTTGTTTGTATACATTGTTTCCTTTATTTTATGAGACCATTCACCGAACTTTTCGAACGCACCTTGTATATTCTATAAATTTATTTTAAAAATATATGACTTTATTTCTCAAGTTTATAAACCATTTATTTTTCTTCACACTCCCGCTTTGGCGCCACTCCGGACTTTGGCGCCATGAGCAGTTGCCCGGTTTGCCCTTGCCTTGGGCCTCCCCTGCGTTTACATGCCCAGCAGTGCTTCAGAACTCTCGCGCATGAACAGTCAGGCAAACCGTTACGTCAGTCATTCATGTTTGCGGTGCTGCCATCTATCTTCACGGCGACTACTAAAAATGACCAAATAATCTTCATACATCTCGTATATAAATACCGTAAGCCATCAATATTCTTCATTTGACATCGAGTTCTCCTTCATGTGTTGCAGTTCTAGTAATCTGTACCTAATAATTTGAAGGAAGAAATTGCTCGGAGTTCCGACTTGGAACCTTCAAAATTTTGTCAGTTATTATCTAAGCACTGTATATATAGACATCGACACCCATCCTGTGGTTCATTCGGCATCCAGCTCTCTTGCATGCTTTTCGGTTTTAGCAGTCTGTACATTATGATGGCCCATAATATTGGATTCTTTGCCCACGCCAACTGCAATTGGTACGGCGGAAAGATGTATCCTATCGAAGTCGCCTTTGCCGATGTGCACACACTGGAGGTTTTAATTACCACGGTAGATAACTCTGACAAATGTGTCGGATCGGTCGACGAAAGGGCGAACAAGTACTGTTCAAGACACATCCATAGATTGCCACACAACTTTAAAGGATCATTCAGTTGGAATTATGTGATTAATTGGTTGAAGGAAGAATACAGGAAAAGGGACAACGGGCTCAACTTGCAAGTAGCTGTAAGAGGACGACAGCAAAAGAAAATTTTACAGGTATGTACTAGCTTTTAGGTCTGATTCGTGTTTTGTATTGAAAGAAAAGGCAGTAACAATTCCCTTTTTTTCTTAAAGGATGCGAATTTGCCTGTCGTCGAACTGGGAAAGGAATTTTATAATGTCTGCCCGCCATATCAAAGACTACCGAGTTATGAGGATGACTGGGGAATAGACATGGACGACGACCACTGGAGACTTCACAGAGGCACCTACAGGTGCAGTCGTCGAATTGCCTACGCTTACTCAAGATACATACACGAGACAAAAGAAAAAGATGTCGAAGTGAAAAATAAAGTCTTCACTTTCTGATGAACTTGCAAAATGTGAATTTGAGGGAAATCGTTTGGGAAAGAAATGATGCTGCAATCAAATTATCTGTACAATAAATTTTAAAAGCTTTGCAGCACTTATTACTTGTGCAATCAAAAAATCACATTTGTGTACATGCACACGAGTATTGTGTATTTTCGCATAAGAATAAATTATATCCTTTTGCTTGATCTCTGATTTCTTATTTTAGTTTTTTCATATTTGAAAATATTATAGCCAAATGATAAAAGGCGATTTTGACCATCTACGCGCGTAGCTTCAAAGACCTACTTGGGATTAAAAACAACTGTAAATTTTCTCCTTTCTCGGAATGAAATCAAATTTTTTTGAAAATGGATTTAAATTTTTGAAATGGATTTATTGGATAGAAATTAAAATTACTAAATTCTCTAATTTACGAAATTCGTTGAAAATTATTAAAATTACTAATAAATTATTGGAATATATGATTCTCTCCCCACAGAAATTTATCTTAAGAAAAACCTACACTGTCAATTTTATTTTTAACTTAGTTGTACATAGAAGTTCATCTCTACTAATAATAAAGGAGAACGTGTGTTTGTGTATGTTGACGCTCTAGATCAGAGGTTCCCTGTACGCGTCCCCCGGGGGGTACGCGAAATCAAAGTTGTTAATGACGGAAGCAAGAAAACACAAGGGATTAAAAAAGATAATTTTGTTTCTCCAAGTGAATACTTGCAATTTAATAACTATACCACTTGAATAGTTGCTTATTGCGAAGTGTAATTTTTAGCTATCCTAATAAGTTAAGACGAAATAATTACAACACTGGTTTCACTTGTTGAACTAATATTTTTGTAACAATGGAATAAAATGTAAAATCAAAAATAAGTTCTTCAAATATTATTAATTCGAGTCATTTCATTTTTACGCTAACTTAAGCTAACCTTAACATTATTATTAAAAATTTCTTTGCATAGAGGCGTGAAAGCTCGTATTTCTAAGCGTCTTGGATTTACTTTCTATTAGAATTCAAAAACAACCAGATTTTTATTTTATTTCATGTCCGCCAAATGTTTCGTACTGAAAGCAAAAATAGAAAGTTGTGTAGATCGATTATCTTTTTTTCTATTACATTGTTGATAATAATCGTAAGTTATCACGTAATATATTACGGATTTATATTTCAGAAAGTTAATGTGATTAAATCATTTTAAAAATGTAATTGTACATATGTATATAATAATTTTAATATGTGTTTTATTTTTTAGAATTCAATAATTGAATTTGGTTTACTATGTCTAACATGTCGTTTGTATTCGTGTCAGCCGTCACTAAAAAATAGAAAATAAAATAGATAAAAAAAATTAAGGTATAAGCTTTCATTCATGCGAAATAATGAAGGCAAAAGTTGAAAACAATTTTTCTGATTACAATAAAATGCATGGTTCGAATAAAAGCGTGGGCGCCTTTGCCTTCTAGTAATATTCCATTTGTTTAAGAAAATACACGAAATATATATATAGGCAAAATGTATATAATGCTATATAAGACGCCCACTCTTTTATTCGAACCATGCACGTTATTGTAATCAGAAAAATTATTTTTTACTTTTGAGTTCATTTTGACGAAATTATAATGTGTAAACGTATTTTCTCATTTAAAGTGCATTTTGAATAAAAGCTTATACCTCAATTTTTTTTATTTATTTTATTAAATTGAACATAAACTAGATGATTTATTGAGAAACAAATTTCTTTGGAAAGAGAATTACATATTCGAATAATTTATAAGTAGTAATAAAACCAGTGCTCTCATTCCAAAACAGGAGAAAATATATAGCAACATTGAATCCCCTGTAGGAAGCACATACTAAATGGTTATCGTCTGTATTTATCGTTTACCAAATATATGTCTGATAAAAATTTTTAAATAAGAAATCCAAGATCAAATAGAAAGATATAATTTATTCACAGATGAAAGTACAACAGCATCAGATTAGCGTAGATTTTACCTGATGCATTAGTCGAAACCTTAGTTTGTTGAAAAGTTGATTACAATTAATTAGATTATGGGAAGGAGACTTATCTTTACGTTCTCTAACAGCTTTGGATGGATTTTTTTTCTAAAAGAATTGCATCATTTTTCCCCCGCAGAAATTCTGATCGGCAGGTAACTAGATGGAAAGGAAGTCTACAAAGGAAATTTTGATGCAATTATAGGCAGTAATCAACATTGTAAATGTTCTTTCAGGTGTCTTCTTAAACTGAATCCCTTATGTAAAGAATTTCATCAATCACCTTTTGAAGGAATCTCGAACAAAGTTCTTTATCTGCAATAAAATTCTTATTTCGGCTTGGTATAAAATTAAGTACGTAAGACTTAATTTTATACTATAAATTTATGCCTTCTCTTTTCATCGAAATGTGATGCTCACAACGTTCCTTTCAGTTTCAGTTTATTTCCTTTCAGTAAAGATTGAGTTTTGCTCCACACAAAGTTGAGACGGTTTGTTAACAGGTAATAATTTTCTAATAGAAATGCATAATTTTTTCACACAGAAATTCTGAACGACAGGTGACTAGATACGGTCTTTTCTTTCGGGAGAGGTTTGATGTAATTTCAAATGTCTCGATAAATTGTCCAATCTTGAAAGCCCCTTGTCACATACAGGGCAATTAAATGCTGCAACGGAATGCACAGTTCTTAAATGCCCTCGTAAATTGTAGTTCTTAGAAAAACGCCTTCCACAAGCATTACACGTGAAGTTTAACTCGTTTGATTTTTGGGATTCAAAAGGCTCGTCTTGCCGGGATCTTCTGAGATCTCCAAAATCTGCTACTGCATTGTCGTTGTCATCAAGAAGCATAGACTCCTCTTCAAACTCTTTTTCTGGAGGATCCGTCCAAGGCTCGTCTACCTGGAAACTTCTAAGATCTCCAAAATCTGCTAGTGCATTGGCGTTGTCATCAAGAAGCATAGACTCCTCTTCAAACTCTC
>BGPR01052636.1:0-10566 GCA_013235015.1 Araneus ventricosus
GAGAGTTTGAAGAGGAGTCTATGCTTCTTGATGACAACGCCAATGCACTAGCAGATTTTGGAGATCTTAGAAGTTTCCAGCTAGACGAGCCTTGGACGGATCCTCCAGAAAAAGAGTTTGAAGAGGAGTCTATGCTTCTTGATGACAACGACAATGCAGTAGCAGATTTTGGAGATCTCAGAAGATCCCGGCAAGACGAGCCTTTTGAATCCCAAAAATCAAACGAGTTAAACTTCACGTGTAATGCTTGTGGAAGGCGTTTTTCTAAGAACTACAATTTACGAGGGCATTTAAGAACTGTGCATTCCGTTGCAGCATTTAATTGCCCTGTATGTGACAAGGGGCTTTCAAGATTGGACAATTTATCGAGACATTTGAAATTACATCAAACCTCTCCCGAAAGAAAAGACCGTATCTAGTCACCTGTCGTTCAGAATTTCTGTGTGAAAAAATTATGCATTTCTATTAGAAAATTATTACCTGTTAACAAACCGTCTCAACTTTGTGTGGAGCAAAACTCAATCTTTACTGAAAGGAAATAAACTGAAACTGAAAGGAACGTTGTGAGCATCACATTTCGATGAAAAGAGAAGGCATAAATTTATAGTATAAAATTAAGTCTTACGTACTTAATTTTATACCAAGCCGAAATAAGAATTTTATTGCAGATAAAGAACTTTGTTCGAGATTCCTTCAAAAGGTGATTGATGAAATTCTTTACATAAGGGATTCAGTTTAAGAAGACACCTGAAAGAACATTTACAATGTTGATTACTGCCTATAATTGCATCAAAATTTCCTTTGTAGACTTCCTTTCCATCTAGTTACCTGCCGATCAGAATTTCTGCGGGGGAAAAATGATGCAATTCTTTTAGAAAAAAAATCCATCCAAAGCTGTTAGAGAACGTAAAGATAAGTCTCCTTCCCATAATCTAATTAATTGTAATCAACTTTTCAACAAACTAAGGTTTCGACTAATGCATCAGGTAAAATCTACGCTAATCTGATGCTGTTGTACTTTCATCTGTGAATAAATTATATCTTTCTATTTGATCTTGGATTTCTTATTTAAAAATTTTTATCAGACATATATTTGGTAAACGATAAATACAGACGATAACCATTTAGTATGTGCTTCCTACAGGGGATTCAATGTTGCTATATATTTTCTCCTGTTTTGGAATGAGAGCACTGGTTTTATTACTACTTATAAATTATTCGAATATGTAATTCTCTTTCCAAAGAAATTTGTTTCTCAATAAATCATCTAGTTTATGTTCAATTTAATAAAATAAATAAAAAAAATTGAGGTATAAGCTTTTATTCAAAATGCACTTTAAATGAGAAAATACGTTTACACATTATAATTTCGTCAAAATGAACTCAAAAGTAAAAAATAATTTTTCTGATTACAATAACGTGCATGGTTCGAATAAAAGAGTGGGCGTCTTATATAGCATTATATACATTTTGCCTATATATATATTTCGTGTATTTTCTTAAACAAATGGAATATTACTAGAAGGCAAAGGCGCCCACGCTTTTATTCGAACCATGCATTTTATTGTAATCAGAAAAATTGTTTTCAACTTTTGCCTTCATTATTTCGCATGAATGAAAGCTTATACCTTAATTTTTTTTATCTATTTTATTTTCTATTTTTTAGTGACGGCTGACACGAATACAAACGACATGTTAGACATAGTAAACCAAATTCAATTATTGAATTCTAAAAAATAAAACACATATTAAAATTATTATATACATATGTACAATTACATTTTTAAAATGATTTAATCACATTAACTTTCTGAAATATAAATCCGTAATATATTACGTGATAACTTACGATTATTATCAACAATGTAATAGAAAAAAAGATAATCGATCTACACAACTTTCTATTTTTGCTTTCAGTACGAAACATTTGGCGGACATGAAATAAAATAAAAATCTGGTTGTTTTTGAATTCTAATAGAAAGTAAATCCAAGACGCTTAGAAATACGAGCTTTCACGCCTCTATGCAAAGAAATTTTTAATAATAATGTTAAGGTTAGCTTAAGTTAGCGTAAAAATGAAATGACTCGAATTAATAATATTTGAAGAACTTATTTTTGATTTTACATTTTATTCCATTGTTACAAAAATATTAGTTCAACAAGTGAAACCAGTGTTGTAATTATTTCGTCTTAACTTATTAGGATAGCTAAAAATTACACTTCGCAATAAGCAACTATTCAAGTGGTATAGTTATTAAATTGCAAGTATTCACTTGGAGAAACAAAATTATCTTTTTTAATCCCTTGTGTTTTCTTGCTTCCGTCATTAACAACTTTGATTTCGCGTACCCCCCGGGGGACGCGTACAGGGAACCTCTGATCTAGAGCGTCAACATACACAAACACACGTTCTCCTTTATTATTAGTAGAGATGAACTTCTATGTACAACTAAGTTAAAAATAAAATTGACAGTGTAGGTTTTTCTTAAGATAAATTTCTGTGGGGAGAGAATCATATATTCCAATAATTTATTAGTAATTTTAATAATTTTCAACGAATTTCGTAAATTAGAGAATTTAGTAATTTTAATTTCTATCCAATAAATCCATTTCAAAAATTTAAATCCATTTTCAAAAAAATTTGATTTCATTCCGAGAAAGGAGAAAATTTACAGTTGTTTTTAATCCCAAGTAGGTCTTTGAAGCTACGCGCGTAGATGGTCAAAATCGCCTTTTATCATTTGGCTATAATATTTTCAAATATGAAAAAACTAAAATAAGAAATCAGAGATCAAGCAAAAGGATATAATTTATTCTTATGCGAAAATACACAATACTCGTGTGCATGTACACAAATGTGATTTTTTGATTGCACAAGTAATAAGTGCTGCAAAGCTTTTAAAATTTATTGTACAGATAATTTGATTGCAGCATCATTTCTTTCCCAAACGATTTCCCTCAAATTCACATTTTGCAAGTTCATCAGAAAGTGAAGACTTTATTTTTCACTTCGACATCTTTTTCTTTTGTCTCGTGTATGTATCTTGAGTAAGCGTAGGCAATTCGACGACTGCACCTGTAGGTGCCTCTGTGAAGTCTCCAGTGGTCGTCGTCCATGTCTATTCCCCAGTCATCCTCATAACTCGGTAGTCTTTGATATGGCGGGCAGACATTATAAAATTCCTTTCCCAGTTCGACGACAGGCAAATTCGCATCCTTTAAGAAAAAAAGGGAATTGTTACTGCCTTTTCTTTCAATACAAAACACGAATCAGACCTAAAAGCTAGTACATACCTGTAAAATTTTCTTTTGCTGTCGTCCTCTTACAGCTACTTGCAAGTTGAGCCCGTTGTCCCTTTTCCTGTATTCTTCCTTCAACCAATTAATCACATAATTCCAACTGAATGATCCTTTAAAGTTGTGTGGCAATCTATGGATGTGTCTTGAACAGTACTTGTTCGCCCTTTCGTCGACCGATCCGACACATTTGTCAGAGTTATCTACCGTGGTAATTAAAACCTCCAGTGTGTGCACATCGGCAAAGGCGACTTCGATAGGATACATCTTTCCGCCGTACCAATTGCAGTTGGCGTGGGCAAAGAATCCAATATTATGGGCCATCATAATGTACAGACTGCTAAAACCGAAAAGCATGCAAGAGAGCTGGATGCCGAATGAACCACAGGATGGGTGTCGATGTCTATATATACAGTGCTTAGATAATAACTGACAAAATTTTGAAGGTTCCAAGTCGGAACTCCGAGCAATTTCTTCCTTCAAATTATTAGGTACAGATTACTAGAACTGCAACACATGAAGGAGAACTCGATGTCAAATGAAGAATATTGATGGCTTACGGTATTTATATACGAGATGTATGAAGATTATTTGGTCATTTTTAGTAGTCGCCGTGAAGATAGATGGCAGCACCGCAAACATGAATGACTGACGTAACGGTTTGCCTGACTGTTCATGCGCGAGAGTTCTGAAGCACTGCTGGGCATGTAAACGCAGGGGAGGCCCAAGGCAAGGGCAAACCGGGCAACTGCTCGTGGCGCCAAAGTCCGGAGTGGCGCCAAAGCGGGAGTGTGAAGAAAAATAAATGGTTTATAAACTTGAGAAATAAAGTCATATATTTTTAAAATAAATTTATAGAATATACAAGGTGCGTTCGAAAAGTTCGGTGAATGGTCTCATAAAATAAAGGAAACAATGTATACAAACAAAATACCTTTACTGGCATTCAAATTAATCACCATTCGCTACAATACACTTTTGACATCGGCTGTACAGCTGCTGGAAACTGTCAGCAAACGCTTCTTTCGGTATCGCTCGAAACACCGTTGTCACACGTTGCTGGATCTGTGCAATGTCGGAAAAGCGTAGAACTTTCAATACTCCTTTGAGGCGGGGAAACAAGAAAAAGTCTGCAGTGCCAGATCTGGAGAAAATGGAGGGTGTTCAAGAACTGTCACCTTGCGTGTAGCGAGGAACTGCCTCACGCGGATGGCAGTGTGCGGACGGGCGTTGTTGTGGAGCAGTTTCCACTGACCACTCTGGTACAACTGGGGCCGAACCCGCCGGATGCGTTGCAGCAGCCGTTTCAAAACTCCCTCGTAGGATTCCGCGTTGACGGTTGTACCCGCGGGTACAAATTCATGATGAATCAAACCCTTACTGTCGAAAAACGCGATCAACAGCGTCTTAATCCTGGATTTGGTCAGACGACATTTTTTGGGAAGGAGGGGGGACGACGATGAACACCATTCCATGGACTGTCGCTTGGTCTCCGGATCGTACTGGTAGCACCTTGACTCATCCCCTGTAACGATTGTTTCCAAGAACTGCGGATTCCGGTCACACACGTCGATGAAATCTCCAGAGGTTTCCATCCGGTGTTGCTTTTGCTCGTCTGACAGCTTGTGCGGTACAGACCGGGCATAAGTCTTACGCTTTTGGAAATGATCGTGAATAATGTTGCTCACACTGTCTAGGCTTATCTTCAATTCTTCTGCTATCATTCTCAAAGACAGCCGTCGATCATCCGCAACCATCCGTTGCACTCGTTCGATGCTGTCTGGAGTTGTGCTTGTTGCCTGTCTACCCGAACGTGGCTCATCTTCGACATCTTCCTTTCTGTCTCTAAAGCGTTTAAACCGCTCAAAACGCACACTTTTTACTCACTGCTTCCACACCGTACACTTTCACTAACACTTCATTCGTCTCCGTCGCCGTTTTGCCTCATTTGAAGCAAAACTTGATGTTCACGCGTTGCTCCATTTCGCAGTGACGGGCCTTCTCACACTCATTCTTTAAATTGGTCGTAGCGCGCACTTCTGCTTAACTGTCGTGATTTGGACGCTAGGGGGGCACTAGTTGCCATGTCTCGCACTGCGTCTGCGTGAGCGCAGCATCCGAACCAGCGCATTTATTCAACTATGGGACCATTCACCGAGCTTTTCGACCGCACCTTGTATTATTTTTGCTCTCTCTTTCTCTCTTTAATGACCTCTATATAATTTTTAATATATCCGGAGTTTAAAAATTCTCACTTCTTTGTTCGAGTCGTTTTTTATTTTTATTTCTTGAGGATGTTTCTTTTTCCTCCATTCTATTTCAGGATTTTTAGGCTCAATTAAGAGATATATTTTGACAGATGTCAAATTCTTAAACGGAAAAAAAAATCCTGCTTTGAATCTCTGCATCTTGTTTTACCCCTGAAGAAGTACAAGAAGCCGAATTTCTCCATTTTGTTTTTCATTTTGTCTTCACTCTGGTCTTCTATAATAGTATTAAGTTATATTTACAAGTAAAACATGTATATTTCTAAGTAAAATTTTGTTTGATATTTAGAATGCAGGCATTATAAATTTAAAAAAAAAAGTACGTTGGATAGGTGTGGGGGAGCGCCATATTGTTGCCTTGCCCAGTTGGTAAAGCTGCCTCGGGCCGCTTCTGTGGAAACGCACTGAATACATATGATTTCGAAAAACATTCCAGGGGTACTATCGACATTTCTCCAAACCCTCCTGTCTCCCGAATTCCGAGTGGTAGGGTTGTGAAATTTTACAGGGTTTGGCACGACATTATAGTAAAATCCTGAAAATCGAGCATGGCTTAATTAATGATGAAAAACAAAACATTTTTCACAGCGTATTCAATTTCGAACTTGCGTATCTCCCCAACTCCAGGGGTGTGACGTCTCGAAATACGAAAAAGAGATGCTCCGCGGTGTCGAACAAGTTTCATGCTAACGAGGAGGAAATTCCAAGTATTTTGGTGGTGAAATTGGACTCAGAACAGGGTCGGATTTAGCCTTTGAACCGCTCCGTGCAAAAGTAAAAAATTGCGCCTCTATGAAACTACAATGTAAGCATTCTAAAAAAAAAAGATTTAAAAAAATCTTTTTTACGTTTTTTTAGCGAAAGTCCAATAAACAACAGTAAAATTCAGTAATTGACAAAAATACTTCAAATAATTTTTCACTTAAAATATTTCTTTTTAAAAAATAGTTTACAGGAGTATAATACAAACGAATTTTTTTTTGCAAACTTTTAGTTCAGAGAATTCTCTAATTAATTCAGAAGCATCTAAACAGCTACTCAGTTCATACTCAATTCCTAATATAGTGAGGTCTGCCAATCCTGTTTGAGATGTTGTTCACAAATTGTTCTTGATTATTTTTAGTTTGCAAAATTACGTTCCCCGGATGCGACACTTATTGGAAGAGTTAGTAAAATTCTTAGAACAATGCTCAAGTTTGGAGCAAAATTCACACAGACATTGCCTTTTATATATAGAGATTACTGGAGTAGTGCCTTGAAAGTTTTGTGCCTCATTAGAAAATAAAATTTGATTGTTTTATTGTTTTTTAGAATTTTTCAGAAACTTTTCGAATTAATTCAGAAACTCCTTTGCGAATTTTTTCTCATTTTGTTTTGACAATTTTGCGCCCCTAGATTTTTTTACTCCGTGCCGGGAACGGACTAACGGAGTGTAGGTCCGGCCCTGCTCGGAAAAGCTTTGACGGTTGTCCCTCGAAATTTGTTCGAATCCTTCTATCTGTCGAACTCCGAGCAGTAGGGTCAAGAAATTTATTTGAGGGAGTGGCAGGCGGGTAGGGGTATCGCGCTACACGAAAATCGTTAACGTCGGATCTCTCTGCTAGAAATGGGAGTTTGAAAACTAAACACGTTTGACTTTAAGTTCAAATTTCAAAGCGCGTATCTCGCCAACCGGGGAGGATGGTTTCTCGACTAAACTACGCAACTAAAGTGTTCAACCCGCACTGGAAGAATTTTCAGAATGAAATTTTGAGAAATAACTATAGGTCCTTCGATCCCCGAAATGGCGAGGCTATTGAAACTGAAATCCAAAAATTCACCACAGACCACAAACCGCCCTCGATAACACTGGAAAATAGAATGACAAAATCGGTGAAGATTTCTCTGACGAAATCAGAGACCAAACGCAAATCAGAAATAGACTCAACAAAGTTTCCCAACTGACTAAAGACCTCCGTGATAAAAACATATACAACAGAGCCCACTCTCACCTTCGCAAACTACACCAACAGGCCAATGAGAGAAGAAAAGCAGAAAAAATCGCTAGTCTAAACGCCGATGACGGCTCTGATTAGAAACAAGCTAGATGGTGCACGGGAGACAAATTCCACATGCCCTTCTCATTACAAGCACAAAAATAGTATTCACTAACCAGGAAAAAGCCGAAGCAATTGCAGATAGCTTAGAAAAACAGTTTCAACTGAACGAACTTTCCCACCCCCGACCGTGGCATTGGTGACGAGAAGACAAAACAAATTCTTTAAACACCACCCTACTGACAAAATTGAGCCTTGCAAGCCTTCTGAAATTGTCCAAATTATCGGTAAACTAAAAAAAGTTAAAAGTCCTGGCATTGATGGGTTCAGTAACCTCATGTTACAGAGATTATCTATCAAATCTATTCTTCGACTTGTCGAAATTATTAATGCTATTCTAAAATTCCACCACTTCCCCAATGCCTGGAAAACGGCTATCGTAGTTCCAATCATTAAAACAGGCAAAAATGCCCAGGATCCAGTCAGTTACAGGCCGATCAGTTTGCTCTCTTCGCTGAGTAAAGTAACAGAGGCAGTCATCTTGACAAGGCTCCAAGAAGCGACGGAAAGCCACATATGATACCATACCAGTTTGGGTTCAGTAAGAAGCTCTCCACAGCCCAACAGTTACTGAGAATCACGGAGAGTATCATAGAAGGGTTCGAAAGTGGCTGGGAAACCGGGGCAGTGTTCTTGGACATCGTTAAGGCCTTGGACAGACGGCCTGATTTACAAACTTATTACTATGCGGATCCCTGGTAGCATCATTATGCTCATAGATACATACCTACAAGGAAGGCTCTTTACCGTTCGGGTATTGAGCAATCTTTCCTCAGAACGCGTAATTAGAGCTGGAGTAGTGCAGGGGTCCAAGGTTGGACCCATTCTGTTCAACATCTTCGTTAATGACGTCCCCAGCCACAGGAACTGCCAGACCCAACTTTGTCTGTTCGCCGACGACACTGCCGTTATGAGCACCGTTACTCCACAAACCATTATGGATGATCTCAATACATATCTGACCCAGCTGGGTAAATGGTTGATTCAACGGAAAATAAAAGTAAACACCGACAAATACCAGACTGTATGCTTTACGAGGCGAAGAAGTAATCCGAACCCCCCTATGCTCTATAGGCCACTCATCCACTGGAGTAACAGCACCAAGTATCTGGGAGTAACACTTGACAAAAAACTAACATATAAAGAACATATCGACAATATCCGGAATACATACAACGGAATAAAGTCCCATCTCTACCCCCTTATTGGACGAAAGGCAAGGCATTGAATTTCATTACAACAATGAAAAGCATTATGTAGAATATGACTAAAATTATTATTTTTTAAATTTAAGAAAATTTATTAAAATTGGATTGAAAAAAGCACTCCAAATAAATTGATATTAGAGAAAAGATAATTATTTGAATTATCTCTCTGCTTGTTTAAAAATAATTTTTGCCGTTATATTTTCTCCAGTGTTTAAGGAGAACTGCCTGTATTTCACATACTTTTTAATTAATTAAATTCTAATTAAAATTTTTAAAAATATACCAGAAATGCACATTCCTATCCTCCAAAGTATGTTTGTGCCAAATTTCGTAACTCTATTTCCAGCGGTCTGTTATCTTGAGCTGGAGTTCCCAACCGTTTTTCCCTCGCGTACCTCTTGATTATTCTTTTTGTTTTAGCGTACCCCCTTTTATCATATCCAACTCCCCCCCCACACACAATCATCCCTCTCTGCAAAGAAGTTTTTATTAATAATGTTAAGGTTAGCTTAAGTTAGCGTAAAAATGAAACGACTCGAATTAATAACATTTGCAGAACTTATTTTTGATTTTACATTTTATTCCATTGTTACAACAATATTAGTTCAACAAGTGAAACCAGTGTTGTAATTATTTCGTCTTAACTTATTAGGACAGCTAAAAATTACACTTCGTAATAAGAAACTATTCAAATGGTATAGTTATTAAATTGCAAGTATTCACTTGGAGAAACAAAATTATCTTTTTTAATCCCGTGTGTTTTCTTGCTTCCGCCATGAACAATTTTTATTTCGCGTACCCCCAAATGGTCCTTCGCGTACCCTAGGGGTAAGCGTACCGGGAACCTCTGATCTAGAGTGTCAACATACACAAACACACGTTCTCCTTTATTATCAGTAGAGATGAACTTCTATGTACACCTATGTTAAAAAATAAAATTGACCGCGTAGGTTTCTCTTAAGATAAATTTCTGTGGGGAGAGAATCATATATTCCAATAATTTATTAGTAATTTTAATAATTTTCAACGAATTTCGTAAATTAGCGAATTTAGTAATTTTAATTTCTATCCATTAAATCCATTTCAAAAATTTAAATCCATTTTCAAGAAATTTGATTTCATTCCGAGAAAGCAGAAAATTTACAGTTGTTTTTAATCCCAAGTAGGTCTTTGCAGCTAAGCGCGTAGATGGTCAAAATTGCCTTTTATCATTTGGCTACAATATTTTCAAAAATGAAAAAACTAAAATAAGAAATCAGAGATCAAGCAAAAGGATATAATTTATTCTTATGCGAAAATACACAACACTCGTGTGCATGTACACAAATGCGATTTTTTGATTGCACAAGTAGTAAGTGCTGCAAAGCTGTTTAAATTTATTGTAAAGATAATTTGATTGCAACATCAGTTCATTCCCAAACGATTTCCCTCAAATTCACATTTTGCAAGTTCATCAGAAAGTGCAGACTTTATTTTTCACTTCGACATCTTTTTCTTTTGTCTCATGTATGCATCTTGAGTAAGCGTAGGCAATTCGACGACTGCACTTGTAAGTGCCCCTGTGAAGTCTCCAGTGGTCGTCGTCCATGTCTATTCCCCAGTTATCCTCATAACTCGGTAGTCTTTGATATGGCGGGCAGACATTATAAATTTCCTTTCCCAGTTCGACGACAGGCAAATTCGCATCCTTTAAGAAAA
>BGPR01052637.1:0-10565 GCA_013235015.1 Araneus ventricosus
CCATATGAAGAACTGAATGAATGCGAATGAAGAACTGACAAGAATTAAATTCAATTGGTTAAAAATATATTTTTCATTCCAGTTCTTTTGGTAAAGAAGAGGAATAGAAAATTAATGTAACGTTCTATAAGGACAGATGAGCAACACATGCGATAAATATACGTCACCATGTACTCATTCAAAGGAAGTTACTCTTTAACACCGATGCGCCTTTTTCTTCTACCCCCTTTAAAACCGGCTACTTTTGGGAGGATATGACATGAATTAGACTCTCCAAACCTGTGTGGTCATTTGCCCACCACCCTAACCACTGCTGTAAACTTTCCTTAAGGCGCACGGAAATGCCCTGTGGTTGGCAAGGATAATTGGACACCTTACCGCGCGTATCTTCAAAGCGATATCACAACCTCACCTACCCTCAAAAGAAGCCAACCGCCTCTGATCACTTTCGTTGTTGTTAAGGGGAAATTTTTAGATTGCCCTCGTTCGGTGTGAGAGGGTTAATTAGTAAAATTTAAACTGTATTAAATTTATTTGAAGTTATGCCTAGGATAGTGTTATTCTCAAATTAAACTTATGATACTTTTCCTTGCTCTACAGTTTAAAAATTGTATAAAATAAATTAAAAGCAACTAATTATTTATGGTGCGGGAGTTGGATGAGATGGGATTATTTATTGGGGAGTTTGATGAAAGTGTCCGGAGTACACCAACAAAATTCCAGAGACGACAGCACAAGTAAAACTGACCACTTTACGCTAAATCGTGGAAAGAAGAGCATGAATATAGCTTTATGTTTTTAATTTTTGAATTCCAATCCCCTTTTTTGTATATTATAGTACAGTCTCCCTACAGCGAATTTCACCTTATAACGAAATTTTTAATTGGAATGTTAAATAACATACAAAATATTCTCCATATAACGAAGTGGTTGTCTCCCTATAACGAATTTTTTCAGACTTTCATCTTTTCGATTTTTGTCATTTTTGAAGAAAGTTACTAATTTCTGCGCTAACAAATCGCTCACACGTGCCTGTTTCTGAAACCACTCGCATTGTTCATTCCAGCGATAACACATAACAATAGAATGCTATGTGAAGGGTAATGCAGTTGTGGGGACCTGGGTTTCTACAGAGGGAGCAACATTTCTACGGGTCACGATTCCAAGAATAGGGGTGGAGTGGGCGTGGAAACAGAAAGGGCGATGTGACAATACGCATTTTATGTTTATCCGTACTAGTACATATTATTCCCTAAATTGATGAATTGTCTTCACTTTTGAGCATTTTGTTTATACAATAAATATTAGTGTAAAATTAACAAATTTATAATAAATATTACTTCATTTTTAATTGAAAGTCATAATTAAATATTTTTGATCTTATCGCACATACTAAAAGGTTTGTAACATTTACTTAAATAACGGCAGAAATCTCTAATCTCCATATAACGGAATTTTCTCTATAGCGAATTTTTCAACTGGAACCAAGATATATTGTTATAGAGAGATTCCACTGTTGTTACTTGTCTCTAGACTACAACTAAGAATTAAAAATTGGTCATTTTTAAGAACCTGGCAACCGTCTTATACAACGGTTACCTGAGTATACTTTCAAAATTTTTCAGCATTTTCGCAACTCGATTTTTAAGTGGAAAGAATAAAGCTTTTATGTTGCAGAAACTAAAGAAATTAAGATAGTTGCTTCTACACTAGAGTTCAGGAAAAATAATTTAAAATTAACACAAAACATTTTTTAGTTTTTTAATGGAAATTATCTCGAGATGAAATGATTGCAATATAAGCAAAACATTTAATTAATATACCTTATTTTATCGTTCTTCTCCGGAAGCTGTTATAATCTGTAGAGACGAACTATTATAGGAAGTTAATAGGAAAATCTCTTCATGAAATGGAAACACTTTATTTTTTATATTAATTACCTCACAGATTTAATTTCGGAGTAAAGTTTCTATTTCGCACAAAAATTTTAATAAGGAAATCGCAATATATAGACGAGGGCAGAAGGGAAATGTTTCGGAGAAATTTTGAAAAATAAACATATGCTCTTTCATTGAAATAATTTATAATGACAGAATTTTAATTAAACTGATGTTTTTTTAAGAGATTCCGTCTTGGAAAATACATTTACTGAAATTTATTTTTGCATTTTTTATGTGGTCTCTTAACAAATAACTTTGAAAATAATGTTTAAAAATGCTGCTTGGTATTAAAAAAATTCGGCTTCATTTTTTTTAATTAAAAACATTTTTGTCTTTGTGAAATTCGAGAAATCTCGAAAAAAGACTCCAATTAATGAACCGAGGTGAAATGTTAATATTGGTTTTGGGTCTGAAATAGAATCTGTAAGAACCTTTCAACATATACATGTATTATTTATGAGTTTTTCACAAGGAAATTTCCATTCAACAATAATGATTTATTTACTGTTATCATGGTTTCAGAATAACATGAAATACAATCATGAGTTTTTATTAATTTTCAGATATTCACTAAAGGACTCTATTCAGCAAAGAAAAAAAATCGCTGGAGCTATATATAATAGTATCTCCTTTTATTATCTCCAGTTTTCTTAATCAGAAGAACAAATATTTACAAGGTTCCTTGGCAATATGTTTCTTTTCAAAAAATATATGACACTGACACATTTTTCACAAAGCGACACCTGTTTATAAATACAATTCTTTAGATAAAACTAAAAAGATGCATTTGAGACATGAACACCCTCATTACCATTTAGCTTTAGGTGAATTTTACCAAGAAAACATAATATTATTCCTGATAATTTCTAACGGTGTCAAGTGAAACAAAATTATTTAATTGATTTGCATTTTAAATTATAAAAATGAAGTTTCAGACGTCCTTATTCCTTCAATGGATTACTTCTTTCCAGGAGGCGATGACACTTTCCAAGACGATAATTCTAAGACTCATCGAGATCGCATTGTGGACAATTGTTTCCAAGAATATGAAGGTTAGTACACGCACATGATTTGGCCTCCGCAAAGTCCTGACCTCAATCCCATTAAAGATAAAACCTTGAAAGGGCATTTAGAGATAATTGGAATCTTCGTTCATCCATTGAAGATCTCGGCGACAAATTGATGTTATTGGGGCCAAAAATATGTGTCTCGACATTGTATTAATTGATTGAATCAATACCAACACGAATGCGTGCCTAAGGTAGTCCAATGAAATATTAACCCTTCAACCGGCTGAAACGTAGAAAGTTGCTCTCTGTTTATTACCCGAAAACCGGCTCCGAAACAATCGTGTTCACCATTTAGCTACAGAGCAGCGGTTTTCAAAGCTTTCAGCTGAAATATTTTTGCCGTTCAAAGGGTTAAAGTGTGCAACTTTTTTTGGTCGGGCATAATACCGATCCATTAAAAATGGTAATTCAGTGTGCCCTCCTATGCCTAGGGTCCCTATTTAGTGATGTAGTGAAAAGTGCAGAAAACTCTTAAAGTCTAAAATGATGTCAAATTCCCTCCTCCCTCCAAACAAACCCACTTATTCTTACAATTGCATTTGCTGATATATCTGTTAATTACAAGTAAAATCATTGATAAATAATTGAACAAACTGGTCCCTTTCTTGTTGGCATCATGAAAAAACTGCTTTCTGAGTCTGAAAATAAAAAAAAAAGCTATATTATCAATTGAACATTTGACACCGACTGCAATCTATGAATACAAAAGAAATAACTACTTAAAGAAAAATAACCCCTTCAAATTAATGATGCATTTTTAGAAGCTTCCCTAAAACGGAACGCTAGGAATTAATGGGTTAAGCAATCTGTGTGTTTTAACTGTATAATGAGAATCAGAATAACAAATTGAACAGTACTTCTATTTCAAATTTATAACCTAATAAGATAGTCGGATAGCACCATGTTATATTCATTCCATGTTATATCATAAATGCATCTAATTATTCATATGGAAAATACTCGTTAGATCAACGATATCGGAATGAACACAGTAGAATATCTTATTCTGGTACACACAATTGACGAAGATGAAGCAGACATACATAGCATGAAGATTTATTGATAGATGATCGATGTTTTTTTTATATTAACGCAGGTGAATATTTTACAGTGCAGTGCAAACAATTGAAGAGGACGAAGCATGTCTTCTAGTTAAATCAGTGATCTGGATATGATCATAGCAGAAAAAATCTATTACACTGTGAATCTAATCGAATATTAATCGCATGGTGATTTCTGGTTGGATCAATGATTTCAGTATCATGATCCGTTGTATATCAGCGTAGTTTTGTAATAAAGGATTCAATAGATATTAAAACAATTCAATTCATTATATCTTTATTAACACAACACAGAAACTTAACGTACTATGAAAATTATCGAAAAGAGAATTATTCGTATCACTGGTCAAGAAAAAGATATAACTTATTACCTTGCGACAATATGAAACCAATGAAAGAAGATATTGTCTTTACAAATAATTATTACACTAGAGCGAAAACCTCAAGAATGGGAAAAAATGGCGCACAAGCGGAACTTGGTGAATATTGTGTTCCATTTGAATGGCTTATGAAATTTCGAGAAATTAATAAAAGAACTAAACGACATCAAAATCTAATCATTGACTCATTCTTTATCTTTTTTCGCATTTGCATATATAAAGAAATCCAGTAATTTCATTTCGTACTGTTAATGTGAAATTCCTTGAAAATTAGAAATAAATTCCTTTCTATTGATAAATTTGGAAAAGGCATCATGAAAAATTTGTTACACAAGAGAGAAATGGTAAGGTAATTTTAGTTCAAGATTCAAGGAATATTGTCCGGGATGACGAAATTTTGCGAAAGCAGCACAAACTTATCATTATTGCAGATTCATATAACTACGTTCATAGATTTCGTAATCGGTATTAAAAATCATATAATAAACTATTTTAATCAGGTTCAGTGTAATTCCTTCCAAATTATGGATGTATTTTAGTTTCTGACTAAACTAAACAAGGAAATTGACAAAAATATGTTTTCTATGAGAAAAGTGTTCTGCTTTACACTAAATAAGAAATCAATAACTCTTTACGTTTTATGTAAGATATGAATTACAAATTATTTTGCACGGGAGCTATATTTCTACTCTTACATTAACGACTGACGTTGCGTTTCCGCAACATTAGTGAACTGATTTTTTTTCTTTTACTATCAAGTGATTTTTTAAAATTAACTTTTGTATTTCGTTAGAAAAAGCTTCTATGCTTCTAGGGAAAAAACTGTTTCGGTGTCATTGAAACTTTTTCTTTAATAAATTGTTTTAATTGAGATTTTTTCCGGGCTATTTTTCTTTTAATTTTAAATAGATCTCGCAGATGGCAGCAGATATTTGTATTAAACGTAATGTGCTCTTACATAGCAATTGTTCCAAAGATTTTCATGCATCCAAAAAGTAATCGGTTTTGCCTGACGTTACATTTTCGCAACATTTTGTATCTTCTATAAAAATGAATTTTTTTTCATCTGTTACATTTTTCTCCTTAACTAGACTCAAATATGTCTAAAAACATTTTTTTGTCCATTTCCTTCTAACGAAAGGTAGTGCGGTCGTTAATTGGTTAAGGTAATTCTCCGCCATTTTTATTTATATACTCAAAGAGACGAGGGTATTTCTCTTCATTTGTAGAAATCATGAGATTGAAAATGTTTCGCCAAGTTTCTAGGAAGTAGGTGAGAAACACTATGAAGTCAAGCTTCCTTTTAGTGATGGTAACATACACCTCATGTTTCAACGCTTGTATGTTTAATCAGAACAAACTCACGAAAACGAGAACTACTGTTTTAACGTAAGACTACGTTCCTCCCATTGGGGTCTCAGGAAGGAAATTGATTTTCACGCCAAAATGCCACGAAAAGAGATATGGGACATCTCGGTAACTCCATAGAGATAAAGGGTAACAAGAGAAGTTACAAAAAATATTTGAAAATCGGAATTGTATTTCAGCGACTATTGAGTGCAAAGTTGGGCAAAAATACGCATGAGTAGAAGACGCGATCCTCTATATCTCGGTAAATACATATGCTAAAAACATAACCAATGTCTTATTTAAGAGAAAAAAGGTAAAAACAGAAGTTCCAAAAAAGCTTACTTAAACTTTAAAACGTACGAGAAACCAAAGATTCACGCGAGAGAAGTAGTCCTACTCCTTTAATACCAGCGGCTGTTTGAAAATACAGCCTCCCGTCATTTTTACTTTCTCGTATACCAAGTCTACAAAGAGAAAGTATTGTAATCGTCCAAAAATTCGAACTCGAGATTTTGACGAATCTCCACGTTTTAGACCTCTCTGAGTCCGAAAAACACAATTTTGGAATTATGTCACTCTGTGTGTCTGTACGTCTGTGTGTTTTTGAACACGATAACTCGAAAACTTTTTGAGATATAGGGTTGAAATTTGGTATGTGATCTTTACACATAATTTGTAGGTTTCTATCAAATTTCAAAAGAAAACCATCTACGGGAAACCTGTATGGCTGCCTGTTTTTGTTCATATGAACTCGATAACTCAGAAACTTAAATAGCTAGATAGATAAAATTTGGTACACAGTTTTTTCATCATGAATGTAGGTCCGTATCAAAGTTTGGAATGGTTGATGGTCTGCCGGACTGTTTAATCGCATACTTGTAAAAATTATATCTCCTAAACCCTTTGGCTTAGATAAATAAAAATTGGCATGACGGTTCTACTATTAATTATAGATCTGTGCCCAAATTTCGTTCCAATCGATTAAAAAGAAGGCGTTCAAATTGCATATTCAATTTTTTAAATCAGATATTCCATGCGCATGCGTACTGGTAGCAATCTGCGTGCACGCGGAAGGATTACGTTACTTTGTCCTTGAACCGGCAAGAGTGGAAAATCGGTACGCATCTCTTTGAATTTGATTCTTACCTAAATATTTTACAATCACTATAATCTAAAATGAAAAACTTTCTAATGGTCATTGGATTCTGGGTTACAGTAGGTTCGAATATTTTTAACCACGCAGGGGGAGGGGAAACAGAACCTTTTTAGGGAAGTATACGAGAAAGTTTAGGGGAGATCACTCCCGCTGGTTTATTTAATACGCCGGTATTTGTAATTGGAGTAAAAAAAAAGTGTAAAATGTGTGTATTGTAAAAGATGAAAATTAAATCTAATATTTTTGTTATATTACAGAAAATATAAAACAAATAAGAATATCTAGTCTGATTCTTCTGTTCTGACATCGCCTGGATTGATTGCATAAGCAGTTGTTTTCTGTGTGGAATGAGTTTTGCATCACTCATTTTACAGAAAGGATGCCAGCCTAAAAATATTATCATACTAAAAGGGGTCCAAAGGGTTTTAAATTTTTAAAAACATGAATTTAAAATAAACTGAGCAATCTGATATCAATTTTAGTTTGTACCACGACTGTTATTACAGTTTTCACATTGATTATTCGCGATCTTGGTAGTTTGTTGCAGTTCGTTAAAGGAAAAGTATGGTTACAAAATTGGGCTTGTAACTAATTTTTTTAAAAAATATTAATATTAAAAACAAATGAATGAAAATAAAACATGGCATCATTAAAATACCAATTTTTTAAAAAATTTTAATTGAAGGAAAAAATGGGTTTTGTGTGGTAATTCGCTCCTAAGTTAATGAGAGAAAATATTAAAGTTTAGATTTACTTTTACTTTATTAAAAATCTAATTAGAATTCTTAAAATCATTTCTTAGTGTGCACCTACTAATCAAAAAGTAATTACGTGGGAAATTTTATAGCTCTAGTAGGTAAAACGGCTTTAGCTGTAAAGCATTTTGAATGGTATTTGCATATTATATGACACAACACACAATTTACAGATAGTGTTTCATCATATAAACAGAAACTACTCAGCTCTTCTTATCTTCATTCCTTCGTTTTATTCTTGTTTTACTTTATTTACGTTAACTTAGAATTTTTTTAAATTCAATTCCCCAGAAATATGTTAAAAATCGGAAGAAATCAAACCTGAAAAAATGGTTTTGTTGATGTTTGAAAAAATTCGATGGCAACATATTTTCTTACATTCTAAAATTCAAATGATAAAAATACTTCAGCATTATTTAAAAAGTGTGCTTTGAAATTCGTTCTCGATACAATATAAGCGATAATTTATTGCAATACAATGAAGCGTTGCAATTTTAAATAGTTTTAATAAATAACATAATAAATAATCCAGCTTGCAATTGTTCTAAACTGCTATACAAATTGCTATAAAATTTACAAATTTCTTTTCAACAAAATTTAAAGACTAGTCCTAATATATGGCTGTAATGCTCGTTATTCTTTGTTCTTATCAGACATGCATTTATTTTGAAGACACAAGAGTCTATTTATTATAAAATGAAGATTTTATGCTGATATTTGAAATCTTTTCACAGGGTGAAACTGCAGCAACTTCCAAACTGCAATTTCAATGAAGAATTGCTTATTCAAGTAAATATGTAGGCGGAAGCACAAATTGTGCTTAAATAGTCATAAATATTTTTAACTTTATCCTCAAAACAAAGGATTGATAGTTCATTTGAAACTGGTTGATTTATTTCCTTTAAAGAGATAAGCATGGCAGCATTGTTGCGATTAAACACGAGCTATCCTTAAGAAGATGAAAATTTATATATTGTACCAAATATATTCTTATTATTCGTAAATGACTGTAAAAGATTTAGACCTGTGTCAAGATACGCTGTTAGTACTGTAAAATTTAACTAACAAAGCAAATTTTTTAACAAAGATTTATTATCGAACATTTTTACTTTCATTAATAACACAGGTCTGCAAAAAATACTTTGAGTTTTTATAACTGATTTATATATTTTTTTCACTGCTGATTTTAAAAATGAAATCCATTTTTTTAAAATCACTTAAGGTTTTTTTTTCACAAAGCGAAGCCATATTTTAGGAGAAATAACTGAAATCAAAATATTTTTTATGTTTTTATTTTATTACCTCATAAATACATATTTTATATTTACACTAGCTAGGGCTACTACTATTTGTTAGAGAAATTTTGAATAAGGTTACACTTTAAAGCTCGCAGAGAGAGGAAGGTTTTAAATAACTTTTGGGGGTCCAAGTAAACTTCATATTACAATTCAAACCAAGTTGTGGTAATTTTTATTTCTCTAGCGTAAAAACTATGTCGCTATGTTCAAAAATATACTATTTGTACTCTATAGAAATTTTTCCGCACAAACTATTCATGTGCAAAAGTTTAAGTATCAATTACTTTTATGTATACTATCTCTCTTTTATGCGCATATCTACTATATTTTATTTTTACTATGGTGTACTTTTCTTTATATAGATATTTAAAATATAGTTGTCACTTTTCCTTTTCTATCTCGGGTCTCTCACTATATACTCTAATATATTTATTATTGTTACTGTATTATAATTCTTATATTAATTCGTATTTCTCGCATAATTGTTTTTTCATATATTTAAAAATATGTTTTCAACATTTTTCTCTGGTTATTTTTATTTTCTCAGCAGTCCGAATTAATTATTATTTCGATATAAATTCATTATGCTTTTTCTAACCCGAGAATCGAATAGTTCAAAGAAAAAAGCCGATTCAGGCGCTGGACAAAAATAAATAAATCCAAATAAAATGAGTAGACGAAAATGAGAAACCAACCAAAGAAGGGAAATAAAAGTGGATTTAATTTCCCGTCTCGTGCATTTCCTTCGCTTTCTTAGCCAGCTGCCTTTTCCTTTCATATTGGATTTGAATTTTGAGTCCAAAAAATGAAGAGAGACTGAATATTTTAAAAAAATATTTACTTGAAATCCAGAAGTCAGAAGTAATTTCCTGTAGTGCAGAGCTCAGGATTTACTTTCAGTAAACTCCCAATACTTTCAACTTAGCAAGATTAGCCGGGGATATAAAAACAGCTAACACTTCCAAACTGGATGGCACTGCTTTTGTGTAAAAAACATATCTGGTGTCTGAGCGAGGTTTCAAAACTTTCATGTAAATAGATTCTGTGAGGAAAGGTTTGAACTATGTTTGATTAAATCAATCCAATAATAACAATGAAGATATATTCGACATTTTTTAACTTCTGGAGCAATAATTTAATCAGCAAATGGAATATCAGAGAGAGCTCAAACCAGATGTTTTATTAGCATATTTAACTATATACGACTGTAAGCAGTGTTACGTTCTATGAAGATGGGTCCGAACTGGATTCCAGCTTAGGAAATCTAATAAAATAAAAACTTTTCTTTACAGGAGAAAGAAAGATATATTGTATATTCAATAAGTGAAATCAAATCCCATCATTGTGAATAAAGAACTGACAAGAATTAAATTCAATTGGTTAAAAATATTTTTTCATTACAGTTTTTTTGCTAAGGAAGAGAAATAGAAAATTGATGGAACGTTCTGTAATGATAGATGAGCAACACATGCGATAAATATACGACACCATATGAAGAACTGAATGAATGCGAATGAAGAACTGACAAGAATTAAATTCAATTGGTTAAAAATAT
>BGPR01052638.1:0-10565 GCA_013235015.1 Araneus ventricosus
CCATATGAAGAACTGAATGAATGCGAATGAAGAACTGACAAGAATTAAATTCAATTGGTTAAAAATATATTTTTCATTCCAGTTCTTTTGGTAAAGAAGAGGAATAGAAAATTAATGTAACGTTCTATAAGGACAGATGAGCAACACATGCGATAAATATACGTCACCATGTACTCATTCAAAGGAAGTTACTCTTTAACACCGATGCGCCTTTTTCTTCTACCCCCTTTAAAACCGGCTACTTTTGGGAGGATATGACATGAATTAGACTCTCCAAACCTGTGTGGTCATTTGCCCACCACCCTAACCACTGCTGTAAACTTTCCTTAAGGCGCACGGAAATGCCCTGTGGTTGGCAAGGATAATTGGACACCTTACCGCGCGTATCTTCAAAGCGATATCACAACCTCACCTACCCTCAAAAGAAGCCAACCGCCTCTGATCACTTTCGTTGTTGTTAAGGGGAAATTTTTAGATTGCCCTCGTTCGGTGTGAGAGGGTTAATTAGTAAAATTTAAACTGTATTAAATTTATTTGAAGTTATGCCTAGGATAGTGTTATTCTCAAATTAAACTTATGATACTTTTCCTTGCTCTACAGTTTAAAAATTGTATAAAATAAATTAAAAGCAACTAATTATTTATGGTGCGGGAGTTGGATGAGATGGGATTATTTATTGGGGAGTTTGATGAAAGTGTCCGGAGTACACCAACAAAATTCCAGAGACGACAGCACAAGTAAAACTGACCACTTTACGCTAAATCGTGGAAAGAAGAGCATGAATATAGCTTTATGTTTTTAATTTTTGAATTCCAATCCCCTTTTTTGTATATTATAGTACAGTCTCCCTACAGCGAATTTCACCTTATAACGAAATTTTTAATTGGAATGTTAAATAACATACAAAATATTCTCCATATAACGAAGTGGTTGTCTCCCTATAACGAATTTTTTCAGACTTTCATCTTTTCGATTTTTGTCATTTTTGAAGAAAGTTACTAATTTCTGCGCTAACAAATCGCTCACACGTGCCTGTTTCTGAAACCACTCGCATTGTTCATTCCAGCGATAACACATAACAATAGAATGCTATGTGAAGGGTAATGCAGTTGTGGGGACCTGGGTTTCTACAGAGGGAGCAACATTTCTACGGGTCACGATTCCAAGAATAGGGGTGGAGTGGGCGTGGAAACAGAAAGGGCGATGTGACAATACGCATTTTATGTTTATCCGTACTAGTACATATTATTCCCTAAATTGATGAATTGTCTTCACTTTTGAGCATTTTGTTTATACAATAAATATTAGTGTAAAATTAACAAATTTATAATAAATATTACTTCATTTTTAATTGAAAGTCATAATTAAATATTTTTGATCTTATCGCACATACTAAAAGGTTTGTAACATTTACTTAAATAACGGCAGAAATCTCTAATCTCCATATAACGGAATTTTCTCTATAGCGAATTTTTCAACTGGAACCAAGATATATTGTTATAGAGAGATTCCACTGTTGTTACTTGTCTCTAGACTACAACTAAGAATTAAAAATTGGTCATTTTTAAGAACCTGGCAACCGTCTTATACAACGGTTACCTGAGTATACTTTCAAAATTTTTCAGCATTTTCGCAACTCGATTTTTAAGTGGAAAGAATAAAGCTTTTATGTTGCAGAAACTAAAGAAATTAAGATAGTTGCTTCTACACTAGAGTTCAGGAAAAATAATTTAAAATTAACACAAAACATTTTTTAGTTTTTTAATGGAAATTATCTCGAGATGAAATGATTGCAATATAAGCAAAACATTTAATTAATATACCTTATTTTATCGTTCTTCTCCGGAAGCTGTTATAATCTGTAGAGACGAACTATTATAGGAAGTTAATAGGAAAATCTCTTCATGAAATGGAAACACTTTATTTTTTATATTAATTACCTCACAGATTTAATTTCGGAGTAAAGTTTCTATTTCGCACAAAAATTTTAATAAGGAAATCGCAATATATAGACGAGGGCAGAAGGGAAATGTTTCGGAGAAATTTTGAAAAATAAACATATGCTCTTTCATTGAAATAATTTATAATGACAGAATTTTAATTAAACTGATGTTTTTTTAAGAGATTCCGTCTTGGAAAATACATTTACTGAAATTTATTTTTGCATTTTTTATGTGGTCTCTTAACAAATAACTTTGAAAATAATGTTTAAAAATGCTGCTTGGTATTAAAAAAATTCGGCTTCATTTTTTTTAATTAAAAACATTTTTGTCTTTGTGAAATTCGAGAAATCTCGAAAAAAGACTCCAATTAATGAACCGAGGTGAAATGTTAATATTGGTTTTGGGTCTGAAATAGAATCTGTAAGAACCTTTCAACATATACATGTATTATTTATGAGTTTTTCACAAGGAAATTTCCATTCAACAATAATGATTTATTTACTGTTATCATGGTTTCAGAATAACATGAAATACAATCATGAGTTTTTATTAATTTTCAGATATTCACTAAAGGACTCTATTCAGCAAAGAAAAAAAATCGCTGGAGCTATATATAATAGTATCTCCTTTTATTATCTCCAGTTTTCTTAATCAGAAGAACAAATATTTACAAGGTTCCTTGGCAATATGTTTCTTTTCAAAAAATATATGACACTGACACATTTTTCACAAAGCGACACCTGTTTATAAATACAATTCTTTAGATAAAACTAAAAAGATGCATTTGAGACATGAACACCCTCATTACCATTTAGCTTTAGGTGAATTTTACCAAGAAAACATAATATTATTCCTGATAATTTCTAACGGTGTCAAGTGAAACAAAATTATTTAATTGATTTGCATTTTAAATTATAAAAATGAAGTTTCAGACGTCCTTATTCCTTCAATGGATTACTTCTTTCCAGGAGGCGATGACACTTTCCAAGACGATAATTCTAAGACTCATCGAGATCGCATTGTGGACAATTGTTTCCAAGAATATGAAGGTTAGTACACGCACATGATTTGGCCTCCGCAAAGTCCTGACCTCAATCCCATTAAAGATAAAACCTTGAAAGGGCATTTAGAGATAATTGGAATCTTCGTTCATCCATTGAAGATCTCGGCGACAAATTGATGTTATTGGGGCCAAAAATATGTGTCTCGACATTGTATTAATTGATTGAATCAATACCAACACGAATGCGTGCCTAAGGTAGTCCAATGAAATATTAACCCTTCAACCGGCTGAAACGTAGAAAGTTGCTCTCTGTTTATTACCCGAAAACCGGCTCCGAAACAATCGTGTTCACCATTTAGCTACAGAGCAGCGGTTTTCAAAGCTTTCAGCTGAAATATTTTTGCCGTTCAAAGGGTTAAAGTGTGCAACTTTTTTTGGTCGGGCATAATACCGATCCATTAAAAATGGTAATTCAGTGTGCCCTCCTATGCCTAGGGTCCCTATTTAGTGATGTAGTGAAAAGTGCAGAAAACTCTTAAAGTCTAAAATGATGTCAAATTCCCTCCTCCCTCCAAACAAACCCACTTATTCTTACAATTGCATTTGCTGATATATCTGTTAATTACAAGTAAAATCATTGATAAATAATTGAACAAACTGGTCCCTTTCTTGTTGGCATCATGAAAAAACTGCTTTCTGAGTCTGAAAATAAAAAAAAAAGCTATATTATCAATTGAACATTTGACACCGACTGCAATCTATGAATACAAAAGAAATAACTACTTAAAGAAAAATAACCCCTTCAAATTAATGATGCATTTTTAGAAGCTTCCCTAAAACGGAACGCTAGGAATTAATGGGTTAAGCAATCTGTGTGTTTTAACTGTATAATGAGAATCAGAATAACAAATTGAACAGTACTTCTATTTCAAATTTATAACCTAATAAGATAGTCGGATAGCACCATGTTATATTCATTCCATGTTATATCATAAATGCATCTAATTATTCATATGGAAAATACTCGTTAGATCAACGATATCGGAATGAACACAGTAGAATATCTTATTCTGGTACACACAATTGACGAAGATGAAGCAGACATACATAGCATGAAGATTTATTGATAGATGATCGATGTTTTTTTTATATTAACGCAGGTGAATATTTTACAGTGCAGTGCAAACAATTGAAGAGGACGAAGCATGTCTTCTAGTTAAATCAGTGATCTGGATATGATCATAGCAGAAAAAATCTATTACACTGTGAATCTAATCGAATATTAATCGCATGGTGATTTCTGGTTGGATCAATGATTTCAGTATCATGATCCGTTGTATATCAGCGTAGTTTTGTAATAAAGGATTCAATAGATATTAAAACAATTCAATTCATTATATCTTTATTAACACAACACAGAAACTTAACGTACTATGAAAATTATCGAAAAGAGAATTATTCGTATCACTGGTCAAGAAAAAGATATAACTTATTACCTTGCGACAATATGAAACCAATGAAAGAAGATATTGTCTTTACAAATAATTATTACACTAGAGCGAAAACCTCAAGAATGGGAAAAAATGGCGCACAAGCGGAACTTGGTGAATATTGTGTTCCATTTGAATGGCTTATGAAATTTCGAGAAATTAATAAAAGAACTAAACGACATCAAAATCTAATCATTGACTCATTCTTTATCTTTTTTCGCATTTGCATATATAAAGAAATCCAGTAATTTCATTTCGTACTGTTAATGTGAAATTCCTTGAAAATTAGAAATAAATTCCTTTCTATTGATAAATTTGGAAAAGGCATCATGAAAAATTTGTTACACAAGAGAGAAATGGTAAGGTAATTTTAGTTCAAGATTCAAGGAATATTGTCCGGGATGACGAAATTTTGCGAAAGCAGCACAAACTTATCATTATTGCAGATTCATATAACTACGTTCATAGATTTCGTAATCGGTATTAAAAATCATATAATAAACTATTTTAATCAGGTTCAGTGTAATTCCTTCCAAATTATGGATGTATTTTAGTTTCTGACTAAACTAAACAAGGAAATTGACAAAAATATGTTTTCTATGAGAAAAGTGTTCTGCTTTACACTAAATAAGAAATCAATAACTCTTTACGTTTTATGTAAGATATGAATTACAAATTATTTTGCACGGGAGCTATATTTCTACTCTTACATTAACGACTGACGTTGCGTTTCCGCAACATTAGTGAACTGATTTTTTTTCTTTTACTATCAAGTGATTTTTTAAAATTAACTTTTGTATTTCGTTAGAAAAAGCTTCTATGCTTCTAGGGAAAAAACTGTTTCGGTGTCATTGAAACTTTTTCTTTAATAAATTGTTTTAATTGAGATTTTTTCCGGGCTATTTTTCTTTTAATTTTAAATAGATCTCGCAGATGGCAGCAGATATTTGTATTAAACGTAATGTGCTCTTACATAGCAATTGTTCCAAAGATTTTCATGCATCCAAAAAGTAATCGGTTTTGCCTGACGTTACATTTTCGCAACATTTTGTATCTTCTATAAAAATGAATTTTTTTTCATCTGTTACATTTTTCTCCTTAACTAGACTCAAATATGTCTAAAAACATTTTTTTGTCCATTTCCTTCTAACGAAAGGTAGTGCGGTCGTTAATTGGTTAAGGTAATTCTCCGCCATTTTTATTTATATACTCAAAGAGACGAGGGTATTTCTCTTCATTTGTAGAAATCATGAGATTGAAAATGTTTCGCCAAGTTTCTAGGAAGTAGGTGAGAAACACTATGAAGTCAAGCTTCCTTTTAGTGATGGTAACATACACCTCATGTTTCAACGCTTGTATGTTTAATCAGAACAAACTCACGAAAACGAGAACTACTGTTTTAACGTAAGACTACGTTCCTCCCATTGGGGTCTCAGGAAGGAAATTGATTTTCACGCCAAAATGCCACGAAAAGAGATATGGGACATCTCGGTAACTCCATAGAGATAAAGGGTAACAAGAGAAGTTACAAAAAATATTTGAAAATCGGAATTGTATTTCAGCGACTATTGAGTGCAAAGTTGGGCAAAAATACGCATGAGTAGAAGACGCGATCCTCTATATCTCGGTAAATACATATGCTAAAAACATAACCAATGTCTTATTTAAGAGAAAAAAGGTAAAAACAGAAGTTCCAAAAAAGCTTACTTAAACTTTAAAACGTACGAGAAACCAAAGATTCACGCGAGAGAAGTAGTCCTACTCCTTTAATACCAGCGGCTGTTTGAAAATACAGCCTCCCGTCATTTTTACTTTCTCGTATACCAAGTCTACAAAGAGAAAGTATTGTAATCGTCCAAAAATTCGAACTCGAGATTTTGACGAATCTCCACGTTTTAGACCTCTCTGAGTCCGAAAAACACAATTTTGGAATTATGTCACTCTGTGTGTCTGTACGTCTGTGTGTTTTTGAACACGATAACTCGAAAACTTTTTGAGATATAGGGTTGAAATTTGGTATGTGATCTTTACACATAATTTGTAGGTTTCTATCAAATTTCAAAAGAAAACCATCTACGGGAAACCTGTATGGCTGCCTGTTTTTGTTCATATGAACTCGATAACTCAGAAACTTAAATAGCTAGATAGATAAAATTTGGTACACAGTTTTTTCATCATGAATGTAGGTCCGTATCAAAGTTTGGAATGGTTGATGGTCTGCCGGACTGTTTAATCGCATACTTGTAAAAATTATATCTCCTAAACCCTTTGGCTTAGATAAATAAAAATTGGCATGACGGTTCTACTATTAATTATAGATCTGTGCCCAAATTTCGTTCCAATCGATTAAAAAGAAGGCGTTCAAATTGCATATTCAATTTTTTAAATCAGATATTCCATGCGCATGCGTACTGGTAGCAATCTGCGTGCACGCGGAAGGATTACGTTACTTTGTCCTTGAACCGGCAAGAGTGGAAAATCGGTACGCATCTCTTTGAATTTGATTCTTACCTAAATATTTTACAATCACTATAATCTAAAATGAAAAACTTTCTAATGGTCATTGGATTCTGGGTTACAGTAGGTTCGAATATTTTTAACCACGCAGGGGGAGGGGAAACAGAACCTTTTTAGGGAAGTATACGAGAAAGTTTAGGGGAGATCACTCCCGCTGGTTTATTTAATACGCCGGTATTTGTAATTGGAGTAAAAAAAAAGTGTAAAATGTGTGTATTGTAAAAGATGAAAATTAAATCTAATATTTTTGTTATATTACAGAAAATATAAAACAAATAAGAATATCTAGTCTGATTCTTCTGTTCTGACATCGCCTGGATTGATTGCATAAGCAGTTGTTTTCTGTGTGGAATGAGTTTTGCATCACTCATTTTACAGAAAGGATGCCAGCCTAAAAATATTATCATACTAAAAGGGGTCCAAAGGGTTTTAAATTTTTAAAAACATGAATTTAAAATAAACTGAGCAATCTGATATCAATTTTAGTTTGTACCACGACTGTTATTACAGTTTTCACATTGATTATTCGCGATCTTGGTAGTTTGTTGCAGTTCGTTAAAGGAAAAGTATGGTTACAAAATTGGGCTTGTAACTAATTTTTTTAAAAAATATTAATATTAAAAACAAATGAATGAAAATAAAACATGGCATCATTAAAATACCAATTTTTTAAAAAATTTTAATTGAAGGAAAAAATGGGTTTTGTGTGGTAATTCGCTCCTAAGTTAATGAGAGAAAATATTAAAGTTTAGATTTACTTTTACTTTATTAAAAATCTAATTAGAATTCTTAAAATCATTTCTTAGTGTGCACCTACTAATCAAAAAGTAATTACGTGGGAAATTTTATAGCTCTAGTAGGTAAAACGGCTTTAGCTGTAAAGCATTTTGAATGGTATTTGCATATTATATGACACAACACACAATTTACAGATAGTGTTTCATCATATAAACAGAAACTACTCAGCTCTTCTTATCTTCATTCCTTCGTTTTATTCTTGTTTTACTTTATTTACGTTAACTTAGAATTTTTTTAAATTCAATTCCCCAGAAATATGTTAAAAATCGGAAGAAATCAAACCTGAAAAAATGGTTTTGTTGATGTTTGAAAAAATTCGATGGCAACATATTTTCTTACATTCTAAAATTCAAATGATAAAAATACTTCAGCATTATTTAAAAAGTGTGCTTTGAAATTCGTTCTCGATACAATATAAGCGATAATTTATTGCAATACAATGAAGCGTTGCAATTTTAAATAGTTTTAATAAATAACATAATAAATAATCCAGCTTGCAATTGTTCTAAACTGCTATACAAATTGCTATAAAATTTACAAATTTCTTTTCAACAAAATTTAAAGACTAGTCCTAATATATGGCTGTAATGCTCGTTATTCTTTGTTCTTATCAGACATGCATTTATTTTGAAGACACAAGAGTCTATTTATTATAAAATGAAGATTTTATGCTGATATTTGAAATCTTTTCACAGGGTGAAACTGCAGCAACTTCCAAACTGCAATTTCAATGAAGAATTGCTTATTCAAGTAAATATGTAGGCGGAAGCACAAATTGTGCTTAAATAGTCATAAATATTTTTAACTTTATCCTCAAAACAAAGGATTGATAGTTCATTTGAAACTGGTTGATTTATTTCCTTTAAAGAGATAAGCATGGCAGCATTGTTGCGATTAAACACGAGCTATCCTTAAGAAGATGAAAATTTATATATTGTACCAAATATATTCTTATTATTCGTAAATGACTGTAAAAGATTTAGACCTGTGTCAAGATACGCTGTTAGTACTGTAAAATTTAACTAACAAAGCAAATTTTTTAACAAAGATTTATTATCGAACATTTTTACTTTCATTAATAACACAGGTCTGCAAAAAATACTTTGAGTTTTTATAACTGATTTATATATTTTTTTCACTGCTGATTTTAAAAATGAAATCCATTTTTTTAAAATCACTTAAGGTTTTTTTTTCACAAAGCGAAGCCATATTTTAGGAGAAATAACTGAAATCAAAATATTTTTTATGTTTTTATTTTATTACCTCATAAATACATATTTTATATTTACACTAGCTAGGGCTACTACTATTTGTTAGAGAAATTTTGAATAAGGTTACACTTTAAAGCTCGCAGAGAGAGGAAGGTTTTAAATAACTTTTGGGGGTCCAAGTAAACTTCATATTACAATTCAAACCAAGTTGTGGTAATTTTTATTTCTCTAGCGTAAAAACTATGTCGCTATGTTCAAAAATATACTATTTGTACTCTATAGAAATTTTTCCGCACAAACTATTCATGTGCAAAAGTTTAAGTATCAATTACTTTTATGTATACTATCTCTCTTTTATGCGCATATCTACTATATTTTATTTTTACTATGGTGTACTTTTCTTTATATAGATATTTAAAATATAGTTGTCACTTTTCCTTTTCTATCTCGGGTCTCTCACTATATACTCTAATATATTTATTATTGTTACTGTATTATAATTCTTATATTAATTCGTATTTCTCGCATAATTGTTTTTTCATATATTTAAAAATATGTTTTCAACATTTTTCTCTGGTTATTTTTATTTTCTCAGCAGTCCGAATTAATTATTATTTCGATATAAATTCATTATGCTTTTTCTAACCCGAGAATCGAATAGTTCAAAGAAAAAAGCCGATTCAGGCGCTGGACAAAAATAAATAAATCCAAATAAAATGAGTAGACGAAAATGAGAAACCAACCAAAGAAGGGAAATAAAAGTGGATTTAATTTCCCGTCTCGTGCATTTCCTTCGCTTTCTTAGCCAGCTGCCTTTTCCTTTCATATTGGATTTGAATTTTGAGTCCAAAAAATGAAGAGAGACTGAATATTTTAAAAAAATATTTACTTGAAATCCAGAAGTCAGAAGTAATTTCCTGTAGTGCAGAGCTCAGGATTTACTTTCAGTAAACTCCCAATACTTTCAACTTAGCAAGATTAGCCGGGGATATAAAAACAGCTAACACTTCCAAACTGGATGGCACTGCTTTTGTGTAAAAAACATATCTGGTGTCTGAGCGAGGTTTCAAAACTTTCATGTAAATAGATTCTGTGAGGAAAGGTTTGAACTATGTTTGATTAAATCAATCCAATAATAACAATGAAGATATATTCGACATTTTTTAACTTCTGGAGCAATAATTTAATCAGCAAATGGAATATCAGAGAGAGCTCAAACCAGATGTTTTATTAGCATATTTAACTATATACGACTGTAAGCAGTGTTACGTTCTATGAAGATGGGTCCGAACTGGATTCCAGCTTAGGAAATCTAATAAAATAAAAACTTTTCTTTACAGGAGAAAGAAAGATATATTGTATATTCAATAAGTGAAATCAAATCCCATCATTGTGAATAAAGAACTGACAAGAATTAAATTCAATTGGTTAAAAATATTTTTTCATTACAGTTTTTTTGCTAAGGAAGAGAAATAGAAAATTGATGGAACGTTCTGTAATGATAGATGAGCAACACATGCGATAAATATACGACACCATATGAAGAACTGAATGAATGCGAATGAAGAACTGACAAGAATTAAATTCAATTGGTTAAAAATAT
>BGPR01052639.1:0-10565 GCA_013235015.1 Araneus ventricosus
GTGATTTTATTGTATGTTCAATGTTTTCTTGGTTGCTAGCTGCATTTGAGCACTTCAGTAGCTTTGGTTGTTTCTTTTCATTCTAATTTTATTCTTTTAGATTTATGTTTTTACGTTTGATATTATTATTTTATTTGCTTTTAAATATTGGTGATAATGACACAATTTATACGAGGATAAAGAAGAAAATAATTACCTAGTGAAGAAAAACTCCGACTCTCAAAAACCATTTCCTAATTATTTTGGAAAATCAAAACTTGAATCTACAGTTATTCGTTTTAAAAGTCTTCTTTTCGATTGAGTATTCAATGATCACAATGCTACGCATTTTTAATCTTCTAATCAACCGTATTTATTTTTCCTTAACTGATAAATATTTACGCTTATTATCTTCATTATACAACACACCTATCATAAAGGAAAGAGAAAATGCTTTGAGATTTTACTAAGAAGAAACGAAATATTTTTGTTTTTATGAAGACACAATCATTTCAGTACAACAAATCATTTGCTATTCTTTCATTTTAACGAAGTGAAACAAGAATCACGCTTTGTGACAGATAAAACATGGAGATACCAAAAAAGGCCCTCATTAGAAAAAGTAACGCATAATAAGAATAAAGTTTTTCCCTTTTCCTTACTTGATATTTATAAATTGCGATTCTTTTCACATGCAAATTACTTTATTTACTCGTTCTCTTACTGAGGTTGGCTTTGGGGGAAAAGATTTTATATTTCTTAATCGGAAAAGCAATTACGACGCATATTCGTTTCTTTTAAGAATAATTAGTCCTATTTTTTCGTTAATCATTTCCACAGACACCAGCAAGAACAAAAGTCATCCAATTGATTGCAATATCTTCATTTTTTATTACATACTTTCTTTCATCGAAATTGGAAGCATAAAAATTGCTCTGCCTGCCTGAGTTAATTTCTGCGTCTGACTCAGCCCAATGAAACATTTAGTATTATTATTTTCTTCGATAGGAAGAAATACTCAAAACAATTATTCATAAAAAATAACAGAAATATCAAGATCGATACTGTTTATGAAAAAAGCCAATCGATAATACTGTCGAAGGTAGTCTTGTATTAAGCAGTTTCGATTACAACCATCTTTTATATTCTTACTTTTTCCGGAGCTTCTAATCTTTTATGCTGTTGAAAAATGCAAGCTCGGCCATTATTATTTGTTCAGTCAAATACCCATTAATCTTCTTGAACTCAGCTGGATATGGAGGTAGCTTTTTGTTTACTAGTTTCTTTTTGTATTGGGATTAATATTCTGTTACGCGTTGGAGGTGAAGGAACAATGGAGATAATCACTGCTGAACAGGAAAGGATGTTTTATAAAGAAGCTCGTCGCTGTCTTAAGCTAGATAGGATTACAAAGAAATACTTTTTTCTCTTCTCCTTTACTTTCTAAAAGTAGTTTTAAAAGCCTGTTCTTTCGCCTAAACTACTTTCGAATTTCACCTCGTGGAGAAAGAGATATGATTGAAAATTCATTAACCATGCACCGGTGATTTCTTGGTTGGTTTTTGTTCATAGAGCATGACACTTGAAAATAATAAGTATGACGGAAGAAATAATAAGGATGTAAATATATCAGTTTCTTTCCAAAAGATATGAAAAATAAAACTCAATTCTTTGAGTTTTATGGAGAATGTTTTCTTAAAATTGAGCGAAAATACATATTTAAAATATGTTTCTCTCGAAGGCCAACTGTTTAAACTTTACAGAAAAGTGGTCACACAGTTGTCACGGTAGCCATATTCTAAACGCTACGATAAAATGGCACAAAGTTGGGAGATATTGAACTATTTACTATTTTTTCATGAAAAGAGCATTGCCAATTGTAGTGGTATTTGATTTTTCGAAATATTTTTAAAAAAACAGATTATGCTTTATATAGGGATACTCTAATCTGTGTAGGGAGTAGTTATTTTATTGGGGGGTTGATATTGTTTTAAAAGTTGGAGGTTCATCAGCAATGATATATATATATATATATATATATATATATATATATATATATATATATATTTGGAGATTTACTCCTGTATTTGTTGTCTTTTTCCAACAATTGGCCCTCACAGAAGGTTGGTGTATATAAATTTCAAAATAATGTGACATATTCGATTCCTCAGGTCGATTGGCATTTGATTGTTGGAATTCCATATCTGGATTTGCTTTTTCATAGAAATAGTTTTAATCTTATTAGCTTTCTGTATTTCATTGTGTGAATAATATTAGGTTATATTATTAATTACATTTAATTTTAAATGAGGGTTTAATAGGTGTATATGATGAAAATGCTATTTGAGTTTTAATGGCTTACATATAATCTTTGAAACTGGTATTTTGTTTTAGCGTAGAATCTGTTTTCTATAGACGGATTCTTACGAATCTTCATTTTTGCTGGTAATGTAGGTAGTATTTTAATTATTTCACTCTTTTTCTTTGTAATTTGTATTCTGTTATGGTTTGAGATACAGAAGCAATGGAAATCATGACTGCCGATCAGAAAATAAAGTTCTTTAAAGAAGCTCTTCGCTGTCATAATTTAGATAGGATTGCAAATAAATAGTTTTTTCTTAGCTGTTATTTCTGAAAGTAGTCTTAAAAATCTTTGCTTTCACCAAAACCATTTTAGAATTTCATTAAGAGAAGACACGGATGTGGTCCATAACCAAGCAACATTGGAATAGGCTTTGCCTATTTTATATTCTGTTTGAAAATTAGAATGGTGGCCTGTAGTCACTTTAATTACTTTTCAAAAAGCAAAAGCCCAGTGTATGAAGTTCTCTCTGGAATTTTTATTAAGATATCAGCTATGAAAAATTACTAAAATATGTTTTTAGAAGAGTCAGCTGTTTAAAAATGTTACAAGAAATAACAAAGTTTTTTTGACAACATCACAGTAAACATTAGAGCGAAACGCAAAAATAAACTAAGAATTTGCTAAGAATTAAATTCAATTACAGCATAGACTACGTTTTGCAAATGTTCTTGGAAAAGGTTTTCTCATATTAAAACTCAACTATAATGAATATACCATACTTGTTTATTCTTGTATTGAAAGCTAATATTCAAGTTACGGAACCGAAGAATCTTTCATATAAAATCTCTTTTTGTTCTATACAAAATACATTACAAACAAAGGCATTATGATGATCTTAATTTTGAAAGGAAAATTTTTGAAACTCGTACTTCTACCTAAACTTATTAATTATAAAATATATATTTTACATTTTAGAAGACAAGATAAGATTATAGTCCATACAGCAAAAAATGATTTAAATTCTATTTTATGAATAATTCTAAATAATTTACTCGCTTGCCTCACAACTAAATGAGAGCAAAAATCTTAAAAATTTTAGTGTTTAATATAACCGTTTACAGTTTATAATATTTTCGTTAGATTGATTGGAAATTAAACGATTTCTATTTCCTTTAATAAGTTATATTTCTGTTTTTGAAAACAACATTTCTCCTGCAGTCTTAGAAAAATGCATAATTTCTTCAAGAGACTTGAGGAAATAATAAAGTATTTGATTAACTCTGCAATAACAATTAGTTGTTAAACTTTAGCTAAATAAAATAGAATAGTTATTCATGCCCTTTTATTTGAAAATTTATTTATTTCTCTTTTTTCGTGCACATTATCATTATTTTTTTGGAAAAGGAAAATAATACTCATTTCTATGAAAAAAACTTTATTTCATTTTTAAGATTCAAATAAATTAAATATTCCATTATATTCTGAATTGTTTATACAGACATTTTCTGTAGCCGACATGCTGCGAGAAAAATGCCGAAGGAGAATAATAAAATGTTTGCAAGCTTGATTCTTATTTGGAAAATAGAAGAATGTAGATAAATTATCGGATGTGGATGTATTTAATATTCGTTGCGCGCGAATAACTATTACAGTAGAGTCCCGTTAATCCGGAACCCGCTTGTCCGGGAATCCGGTTAATCTGTAAGGGAAATAAAAAAAATTATTTATGCGCAAAGTATGTATTTTAATTATGTAGAAAGATTTTTTTGTTTTGTTAAGCCTACATCAGTTCGTAGGTTATAAATTCAGACCCGTATACAGTAGCATTAAAACTAAAATTAATCTGTAGAAAAAGTTTTATGTTATGAAAAACCCATTCATTTTTATAGTTTCATCCACCTAATACATTTATTACGTGTATTTTAAGGCAAATTCTGTTTAATCCGGACTTTCGGTGATTCAGACAGGATTCTGTTCTACCTATTCCGGAGAAGAAGGACTTTGCTGTATTATTTATAAGGAAGGTCAAGCTTCAATGCAAATCATTCTTCATTAGCTTCATTTTCTTTACAATCACATCATTATTCCATTTGATGAGATTTTCGAAGTCATTCGTTGAAACTTGTAATGAATATTTGTATTAAAATATAATCTCCATTTATTGTTCTTGAATAAGTTCCTTATTTAAATAATTCATATCAAAATATCCTTGAAACTGTAATTCTTTTCATCTATGTAGCATAATTTTTAAATATCGGATGTTTAATTATTTTTATTTTAAATTTAATGAACCGGAAAATTATTTATATTAGTACATTAAAAATCTTAACAGGAGCATTCATTATTTCAAATATTGAACAATTTAGGTATATTTTAAATACCTTTTCTTTTTGAGTCATATACGTTTATATACGTTGTTATATGCAGGGTGTTTCAAAAAATCGTGGACAAACTTTAAGGGTAGGTCAGGAATATGATAAGTATCCAAAATTCCATCGGAACATGGGGGTGCAATTTAATATAATAATTTGGATATAATTTAATATAATTCAGAATAAAAATTTGCTGATTTTTTCGAATATCTCTCGAAAACATCGATGAATTTCCTTCGAACTTCTACCATACACAGAATAGGTTGTAGTTCACAATTCGCATTGAAGATTAGGTCACGAGAGCATTTTGAGGCCCGACCAGAAATTGATGAAGTCGAAAAGAGATTTTGGCCCACCCTGCTTCAAAGAAAGATGATAATGGTTTGCAAATTTCGTCAATTGTTTTGTATGATGTGAGCAATATTTACATGCAATTTCGTAAAAATATTACGAGTATGCGGGAGAAAATAGAATTTTCTTTAAAAAATCCGAAATTTTCCAGAATGCTTTTTCCTTAACTAAAAAGACTGGCCACCAAATTATACGAAACTTAAAGACTATATGACAATTTATTAGCAAAGCATTTTATTAAAATTTGTAATAAATGCCTTGAATATTAGAGACAATACGAAAGTTTGTAGTAAATAATAATTTGCTGCTCATGTGCGAAAAGTACGGCAGTTTTTCTTTCATAAATTAAAAGACAGATATATTGAGAGTTAAATAAAAATTCCAGTTAAATCCCGCTAAGATTCAGAAAGATATCGGGATTGCAGCGAGAATTTCGGATTTTATAAGAACACTTTTATATCTTCCCGAATATTCCCGCTACTTATGCAAAAATTCATGCTAATGTTGCTCACATAACACGAAAGAATCGATAAAAGTTTCAAAACATTATCATCTCTCTGTGAAGCAGGGTCAGCCAAAATCTCTTTTCTGCTTCATTAATTTCTGATAGGTCCCTAAATACCCTCGTGACAGAATCTTCAATTGTAAATTGTGAGTAAAAAACTATTCTTCATAAGGTGGAAGTTCGAGGAAAATTGATCCAGACTTCCGGGAGCTATTCGAAAAAATGTGCAAATTTTATTTTAAATTATTACTTTAGATGCCATCTGTTGTCTCCAGATGGCGCTTACGTACCAATGTTCCTTTGTGATTTTGGATGCTTATCGTATGCCTAACCTAACCCTTAAAGCTTGGCCTCGATTATTATTATTTTTTTGAAGCTCACTGTATTCGTTTATATTCTTACTAGCAGTACGCACACGGCGTTGCCCGTGGAATCAGGACTTTAACAAAATAAAAAAAAATAAACCGCCCACAATGACATGAAAAGTTTTGAAAATAAAATCAAAACCAAAGATACACATTATTTGATTTTCCTGCTTATTTTTTTTCGCGCTACAGAACAGAGTATGTTAATCCAAAACAATATTACAAAATTGGAACGTGAAAATGATTATTATACAGCAAGCAAAATATAAAATCGAATCCGAAAATAATAATCGAAGTAATTCATTCAGGTGAAGGTCATGACGTAATCCTGCGCGTCCGCCAATCAGAATTGCCAGCAAAGTTCCGAAGAAGTGCCGCGAGAGGAACTCGATCGAGAAAAATAACTCTCAACCGCCCAGAAAAAAATTAATCAAAAAAAAACGGGAAAAGATATTTTAACCGTTCTTCTTTTAAATCCAACAGAACCGTTCTAGTTATAAGCTGAAAAAATTGAAAATATTATTGTTATTAGAAAGTCGGATGCAACAATTTTAAAAACAAAAGTAACATCTCGATGGCAAAACTGTGTATTTTTTAAAAAAATTCTCAAAATTCAGTAAATTATGTTAGAAATTCAAAACTAATTTCATTGGATCGGAAATCGCGTGCTCTTTCCGATGGTGTACTATTTTTGTCGTACAATTATTCAAAACCATTCTATTGAGAAATTAGTGCGAAAAATGAACCAAAACAATACAAAACATTAAATAAAAAAATTTCTAGATTAAATTCAAAATTTAGGCTTCGAGGTGCATTCAGTCACCATTACGACTACCTGTGTGCCAAATTTCATGGCTGAAAGTGCGATAGATTCGTCTGGACATCGCAGACAAACGCACGCACGCACACAAACATTGCCTTTTATAAGTATAGATATTGAACATTAGACAAGAAAAGAAATGTGCAATTTGCATTTTAAAAGAATACTGTTTTACTGTTTTTTAAAGTTAATAAATATAATAGCAATAATAAGGCGTGGAATGGCAGCTATTTGATTTGTAATTTTAAGATCTTTAGCAATAAGAAAATAAAATGATACTAAAATAACCATGTTTGGCGATTAAACTTCCGTAAAAAATAAACCGTTTATTAACAAAATCTTTGAGAAGCACTTGAACTCTGAAATCCAGCGAAACCCCCCCATTCATAACAATCTAATTACCTTAAAGAGAAAAATGTCTTTCTTTTTTCAACTTACTTCTCATTGACTGAAGATAAATATATTTTGTAGAATCAAACAAACCTTGAAAGAAAGCTGTTTGAGTTGGAAATAATTTTTTTTAAAATGAATTCTTGTTTAAAGATTTTTAAAATAATTTTATTTGTGTTTGTTTAAGAAACAGAAAGCTAATTTTAATGAAAGTTTACGCCTGTATAGATTTGGTTAAAGGAAATTATTTTAATATTATAGCTAAAAATATACAGATGAAAGAATTAAAATTTTTTCCTTTCTGTCTTGTATGAAATCTATTATTTTTTCATAAGACCATTATTTGAACATAACTATCTTTACATAGAGTATTTCAATGCTTGCTGGAGTTAATATGTTATTTTATGCATTGAATAAATTTAAAATCTAGCTTTAAACTTATTTACTTTATTCTAATTTTAGAAGATGGAGCTTTTTTTGTTTAACAAACATATGAGCGAAATTTGCTTAAGAAATACAGAAAAATAACTAAAACTGTATATCCGCATATAGATTTTAGTTATTGTTTTTCTATTTGATGTTCCCCTTAAAATCGATATTATTATTCATTTCATTCCTGTTTTACTGTTCATAAAGGAAAGAAAATTGCATTTTATACTTGCTAGACTTTAGAAAAATCCCGTGATACTGCTTATACAAAATTTAAAATTTCACATCAGTGGTAATAGTTGATTTTTTTTTTGCTATAAAGAACTCTACTATATTCTATAGATTAAGCTTTTGTAAGCAGTCCTTAACAATAAGGGTTAGTGAAAGATAAACTTTAGTGATACTGTTTAAGTGATAGATAAACTTTAGAAAAGTTCCATTATACTGTTAATTCAGAATTTAAAATTTCACCTCAGAGGTAATAATTGAATTTTTTACTATAAAGAATTCTTCTCTATTCTACAGACTAAGATTTTGTAAACAATCCTTCACTATAAGCGATTACTTATAGTGAAGGATATTAATATAGTGAAGGATATTAATCTAATAAATATACTATGATATTATTTAGCCAATTTTTGTTTCATATCCTCATTTTAAAATACATTTCCAAAATATTATTGATTAATGATAACTTCGTGCATTGTTGGGTTAAATTTTTGAGATTTTAAATTGAATACTTAAGTAAATTCTTATTAAGGTAGATAAACGTTAATCCTTGCCCATAACGCAATTCTTACTATATAACGATATACATTTTCCGTTGAATCTGTGACTCATAAGGTGGCCTAAAAAACACAAAACTAAGTGTATACTCTTGTAGAAATGGCAAACGTAACTAAAGTGTAATTCAAGTTTATATTTTAATTTATATAACTATGGTTATAAGTTTAAGAAAGCATCCAAAAAAATCAGTCTTTTTTTTACTTTATATTTTGATAGTGATTCTGAATTTTATATCGCCTCAGAGGAGTTCACTTTATTGCTTTTCGTTTAATTATTATGATATCGAGTGTATATGAACTGTGAATAAAGATTATTCAGAAGCTTCCGCCCACATGAAAGCTACACTGCTATTTTATTGAATATATAATATGTGCATATAAATCCGTTTTTCCAAGATATATTGTGCTACTTTTCTAAAGCATGCTGCAGTCTTAAAGTATTAGAATATTCATAACCACATTAAATAAAAATGATTTTTTGTGATAAGTACTCTTATGCATATTTATGGAATACACTAAATCCTTCGCTGAATAATTATCGCCTCAATATGAAAAACTAATAAATATTCTATAATGTTATTTTGCCATTTCTTGTTTAATATCGTCATTTTAAAATACATTTATAAAATATTGTTGATTGATGAAAACTTCGTGCATTGTTAGGTTTAATATCTGAGACATTAAAATGAATTTTTATGAAGGTACCTGAACACGCGTTAATTCTCGCCCATAACACAATTGTGTCTTACTATGTACTTCTATACATTTTCTGTTGAATCTGTGACGTACAGTGTAGCCTAGAACAACGCAAATTTGAGTATATGCCCTTGTCAAAACGGCAAACGTAAATAAAGTTCATATTTTAATTTATATAACTATGGTTATAAGTTTAAGAAAGCATCCAAAAAATCAGTCTTTTTTTACTTTATATTTTGATAGTGATTCTGAATTTTATATCGCCTCAGAGGAGTTCACTTTATTGCTTTTCGTTTAATTATTATGATATCGAGTGTATATGAACTGTGAATAAAGATTATTCAGAAGCTTCCGCCCACATGAAAGCTACACTGCTATTTTATTGAATATATAATATGTGCATATAAATCCGTTTTTCCAAGATACATTGTGCTACTTTTCTAAAGCATGCTGCAGTCTTAAAGTATCAGAATATTCATAACCACATTAAATAAAAATGATTTTTTGTGATAAGTACTCTTATGCATATTTATGGAATACACTAAATCCTTCGCTGAATAATTATCGTCTCAATATGAAAAACTAATAAATATTCTATAATGTTATTTAGCCGTTTCTTGTTTAATATCCTCATTTTAAAATACATTTATAAAATATTGTTGATTGACGATAACTTCGTGCATTGTTAGGTTTAACATCTGAGGTTTTAAAATGAATAATGAAATAAATTTTTATTAAGGTACCTAAACACGCGTTAATCCTAGCCCATAACACAATTGTGTCTTACTATGTAATTCTATGCATTTTTTATTGAACCTGTGACGTACAAGGTAGCCTAGAACAACACAAATTTGAGTATATGCCCTTGTTGAAACGTAAATAAAGTTCAATTTCAATTTATATGACTATGGTTATAAGTTTAAGAAAGCATCCAAAAAAATCAGTCTTTTTTTAGTTTATATTTTGATAGTGATTCTGAATCTTATATCGCCTCAGAGGAGTTCACTTTATTGCTTTTCGTTTAATTATTATGATATCGTGTATGTATAAACTGTGAATAAAAATTATGCAGAAGCTTCCGCCCACTTGAAAAAGCTACATTGCTCTTTCATTGAATATGTAATATGTGCATATAAATCCGTTTTTCCAAGATACATTGTGCCACTTTTCCAAAGCATGCTGCAGTCTTAAAGCATCAGAATATTCATAACCACATTAAATGAAAATGAATTTTTGTGATAAGTATTCTTATGTATATTTATGGAATGCACTAAATCCTTCGCTGAATAATTATCGAAAAACTCGCAATATTAATGAAACATTTGCATATTTCAGACCAGAATGTGATACCAGAAGAGTGTACTCACGGTTTTGTCTCCAAGATTATTGACCACGCAGTGCAGGTACACGGTTTGGCCCAACTGTGTCGTCACGTTTTTTGGATAACTGTTATCAAAGGAAGGTGTGACATGACTGAGTAATGTCCAATAGTCGCTGACTCTAGAGGGAGGCGCGTAGCCCTTCATCTTCTCTGTTGATAGCATTTGTCGCCCTTTGTGCAGGTGTAA
>BGPR01052640.1:0-10564 GCA_013235015.1 Araneus ventricosus
TATATATATATATATATACGCCTATAAAATTGAATTTAATGCGACATAATCGGTTCCTAAGATCGATTGGAATTTAATTGTTGGAATTCCAATATTCGGTTGTCTTTTTCACAGTATATATATATATATATATATAGTAAAACTATATATATATGAAAGGTATTCGTGGTTGTAGTCAGTAAAAAGCCGAGTTATAGTCTAATTTTCATTTATTAAGGGAGAGTGACGGAATGTACGTACATCTTGGTTTAAGTTTCAAGTCAAAAAGCGAACAGAAGTCCCTGCATTTCCTCAGGTAGGGATTTAACATATAGACACGTGATCAAAACACACTTTCAAATTACTTGATTCGACTCATAATATTGTGCTTAATATTCACAGACAATAAGCACGTCAAAAGACGATTAAAGATTATTTTAATTAAACGCCTTCCTGCATGCATATGAATCGTATAAGATATGTGTGATTAGTACTCGAGATAAGCAATAAAGGTATGATTGATCTCACTTTTATGATACATGTTTAATTTTAAAATTTAGTTATTGATTTTCCTACTAGGTAGTACTATAATAATACTATCTTAACCAGCGAGAGTATTCTCCCCTAAAATTTCTCGTATACTTCCCCAGAAAGGTGCCGTTTCCCCTCCCCCCGCGCGGATAAAAAAATTCGAACCTATTGTTACCCAGAATACAATGACTATCAGAAGGCTTTTCATTATAGTGATCGAAAAATATCTAGGTAAAGAATCAAATTTAAAGAGATGCGTACCGATTTTCCGCTCTTGCCGTCTCAAGGACAAACTGACTCTCCATAGCCTTCGCATGCACAGAAGATTGCTTCCAGAACGCATGCGCGTGGAGACGACGGATTCTTTTCAAAAGTAAATTATACAGACCTATAGACAGTCAACCCTTTCGCGGATATGGCCCAAAATTTTATACGGACCTACATTCATGACGATAAAGCCGTGTACCAAATTTTCTCCATCTAGCTATTCAAGTTTTTGAGTTATAGTGTTCACATGATCGCGTGACTTCCCGTTGACGGATTTTGTCCAAAATTTGATAGAAACCTACAAATTATGTTTAAAGACCACATACAAAATTTCATCCCCGTAGTTCTAATAGTTTTCGAGTTATCGTGTTCACAGACAGACATAATTCTAAAATTGTGTTTTTCGGACTCAGGGAGGTCTAAAACATGGAGATTCGTCAAAATCTCGAGTTCGTATTTTTTGACGATTACAATACTTTCTCTTAGTATACTTCGTATACGAAAAATTAAAAAACTTTAAAATTAATACTTTTAAATGTATTTGAATTAGTAGCATTCAATTTGAACTAATCAAAGTTTTTACTTTCTCGTATACGAAGTATACAAAGAGAAAGTATTGTAATCGTCAAAACATTCGAACTCGAGATTTTGTTGAATCTCCACGTTTTAGACCTCCCTGAATCCGAAAAACACAATTTTGGAATTATGTCTGTCTGTCTGTGTGTTTGTCTGTCTGTGAACACGATTACTCGAAAACTATTAGAGTTACGGGGATGAAATTTGGTATGTGGTCTTTAAACATAATTTGTAGGTTTCTAACAAATTTTGGACAAAATCCGTCACCGAGAAGTTTGTCTGTCTGTATGTCCGAAGTCATGTGAACACTATAACTCAAAAACTTGAATAGCTAGATGGATAAAGTTTGGTACACAGTTTTATCGTCATGAATGTAGGTTCGTATAAAATTTTGGGCCAGATTCGTCAAAGGATTGACTGTCTGTCGGTCCGTATAATTTACTTTTGAAGAGAATCCGTTATCTCCACGCACATGCGTACTGGAAGGACGGAGAGGAATTTCATTACGGAGTAGCGAATTACGTCAGTTTGTCCTTGAGCCGGTAAGAGAGGAAAATCGTTATGCATCTCTTTGAATTTCATTCTTTGCCTAGATATTTTTCAATCATTATAATGAAAAAGCTTCTGATAGTCATTGGTTTCTGGGTAACAATAGGTTCGAAGTTTTTTAGCCACGCAGGGGAAGGGGAAACGGCACGTTTTTGGGGGAGTATACGAGAAAGTTTAGGGGAGAAAAATCCCGATGGTTTTTTATTAAAATTTCGAGTATACGTCTTTGCATTTATGGGTCGTTTTTCGTCAGTCCCTTGAAAGATGTATAAAAGGTGCTTTAGTGTATGATGTTCTATGAATTTTGAGTGGATGGAAAATGATTCTCCTTGTCAGTGGCGAATCCAGGGGAGGGGGCTATCGAGCTGCAGCCCCCCCCCGAGAGCAGGACCAGAATTCTTTATTTTATTTAAAATCACTACAGCTGTTTTTTCTTAATCCCCTCTTTATAAAAAGTAAAAGCATTTCTTCCTGGTTTTTGACAGGATCGAAAATATTCCCACTTTTTTAGTCATTCCACTCGTATTTGCAGCGTTGACACGGTCAAAAACATGTTTTTATTCAAAGAAAGCACACTACAGAGATGACTCCATTTACAGAACGCTTGATAAAAAAACATACAAAAAACACAAGCCACAAAGTGAATTAAAACATAAAGAAAAAAAAGTAACTGCTGAGAATACAACAGTTCAAAGCTCAAAACCTCATCAATTATAAAAATGTAAACACATAAATATTTTAAAATGAAAACACGCAATTACAAAAGCACTAAAAATACACTGAGGCTCCAAAAGTCCATGTTGCACACCGTCACATTAAAATTATAAAAAAAATCACACATTTTTTTTTAAAAAATTAGAACACCAAATCAAAAAAACCATTAAAAAAGCAAGGGTCAAAAAGTCACACACACACAAACACTAGATCAACGTATAAAAATCTTAATATGTATAGTCACGTGTAAGAAAAGAAAAAGAAATCATGTCATTTATATAAAAGTTGAAAACAATTCGATTTAAAAACTGTAGGAGACATATGATAAATGTCCAGTTCACCAGAGATCTTGTGAAAAGTCTTATAAAATTTATACAACTAGAACCTGTCTGTTTTTGCTAGTTATTTCATTGTGTTTTTTTGTTAAATTATCGATAGTGTTGTAGTGTTCTTTATGATTCTTATTGTCAGGTGAGTAAAGTCTGCAAAGTTAAAGTGTTTTGGTTTACATAAGATTTGACATTCGTCACGCCGATGCAAAAATTTTTCATACCTCCCCCCCCCCCCCCCCCGAGATAAATCCTGGATTCGCCACTTCTACTTGTACATCCTGTATTTACATTACATTACACCACCTGCATCCCCGTGTTTAGAGCCATTTGGCTCCTTTCCGGTTTGGAGGGATGGAGGCGAATTTTATTTTTTAAGAAGGGGCAAAAACAAGTAACAGGTACAAGAACAAATGAAAATGAAAAAGAAACATACACTGGACAGAACAACATAAAAAACAATACAAAATAGAAAAAAAAATACGTAGAGGAAAAAAAATCATAAGTAGCCGGAAGTGTGTGTCAGTCTGGGTGGATGAGTGCTCAATTATTATCCTCTACAACGAGATTGTTCTCATCACATATGAAACGCATTAGGAGTCGAAGTCGGGTTCTTGATAAGTTGTTCGTGAGAATGTTTTTCAACCACTGTAATTTAAGTGACACTGTTGGAGTTTGGAAATGCCATGAGAGGGTAAACGGACATTTTGTGGCATAGTGAATTGGATCTCCTTTTTCTCCGCACGAGCAGTTGTCATGTGTTCGAAGATTGAAGGTATGAAGGGAAAGGCCCGTGTCCTGTAACGAACATTATCTCTGCTCTATTCCATCCTACTGGCTTGTTTGAGACCCTAGGCACTATATCGTGTGTACTGCGGCCAGTTTCTCCGTTATCCCACTTGTCTTGCCAGATGCTTAAAGCAGCTGACTTATGTGCTGTTAATCTATAGAGTAAATATGTTAAATACAAGGCATTGTTTGTCAATCGCTATAAGCTATAATCCTCATATATTCTGCTCGATTACATCACCTGTTTTTTTTTCAGTTCAAAAGGATCCACGAGAATCTCGAACCAGGTTCGCTGCTTTTCCTGCTTGATGATTACCAGATTGCTTCTAAGGGAGTTGCCGGAAACGGTAAAGGTGAGATTCCGGGACATGACCTGTTCCACGAGAGTGCCTGCGATCTGCATATGCTAAGCGTGGCCGCTGTGTCCAAACACTTTCAACTCAACCACCACCACTTTGGCAGGATCTTGTGCAACACGACCCTCAAGCTGTTCTGCAGGATTTGGTTGAAGCTCCCACGCGACTTTCCCAGCGGCCCGGATCTGGAATCAGCTGAAGCCGAGAAGCTTCTGGAAGAGCAGAGGGCCTTCTGCGCCAAACTGGCGAGAGAGTGCTCTTTGAGGGAAGCGTGCTTCACTTGGGAAGTGGAGAATTACTTTTTGCCGACGATGGACGAGATTATAAGCCGGAGAAAGAACTTTAGCTGCAAAAAGAAAGAATCCCAAAGAGCCAAACGCGCCCTTGAGAATGAGCTAAAAGAAAAGACTCTGCAGTTGAATGAACAGAAGACGGATGAGGTGATGGAAATTGTAAAAATGGTAGAACTACAGAAGGATCTCGATAAAACTCGCCAAGAGTACAGCGATTGGCGGGAAAAACAGAGAACAGAGCACCTTGAAAACATGAAAACCATGGATGGAAGACAGGAGATTTACCTACGCTCCATTGAAATGCTGTTGGAACGTCTCGAACAAAAATATTTAGGCAGTTACAAATCGTATTTTAAATTTTAAATCAACTAAGACGTCCAAGTCGAATGTAGCAAGCCATTGCTGGTGTTAATAAAGTTACTTATAACGTTTATACGTTGTTATTAATTATTCGGTTTGTTGATACGCGTGTACACCAAATTCATATCTATGGAGTTAAAATAATTGGCAAAACCAAAAAAGAGCCCCCTCCCCCCCAGCCTCAAAAACTGGATAGATTTCGTCAATTTTTACTTTCTCGTATACGAAGTATACAAAGAGAAAGTATTGTAATCGTCAAAAAATTCGAACTCGATATTTTGACGAATCTCCACGTTTTAGACCTCCCTGAGTCCGAAAAACACAATTTTGGAATTATGTCTGTCTATGTGTCTGTCTGTGAACACGATGACTCAAAAACTATTATAGATAAAGGGATGAAATTATGTCTGTAGTCTTTAAACATAATTTGTAGGTTTCTATCAAATTTTGGACAAAATCCGTCAGCGGGAAGTCTGTCTGTCTGTCTGTCAGCGGTCATGCGAACGCTATAATTCAAAAACTTGAATAGCTAGATGGATAAAATTTGGTACACAGTTTTATCGTCATGAATGTAGGTATGTATAAAATTTTGGGCCAAATCCGTCAAAAGGTTGGCTGACTGTCGGTCTGTGTAAGCGCATCTCCAACGAGTCCGCTATCTCCATGCGCATGCGTATTGAACGCAATCTTCTGTGCACGATATTTATTGACTCCTGCTTGGCGCTTTTTTTCATCCGATTCTCCATGCGCATGCGTACTTGGTAGCAATCTGTGCGCGCGGAAGAATTGTCCTTGAGCCAAGAAAGAGTAGAAATCGGTATTCATTTAATCGGAACGCATCTCTTCGAATTTGATTTTTTACATAAATATTTTTTGATAGTCAGTGGATCCTGGGTTACAATAGGTTCGAATTTTTTTATCCACGCGGGGGGAGGGGAAACAGCACCTTTTTCGAGAAGTATACGAGAAAGTTTAAAGGAGACCACTCCCGCTGGTTATTTCATATGAAAGCTTATGATCCCTTGACATGCCTTAAATGATCGCATGTCCGCCATCACTCTCCATTTTCGAGAGAAATCTCGAAATAAAACTTCGGTAGAGTTTCCCCAGTTTCAAGAACTGAACCGATTTCACCAATTTATTTCGCCACATTTGCAAATATAGCTGCTGGCCATTATTATTACGGGTGAATCGCTGAAGGCGGTTATTTGTGTTTTATAAATCAAAACTCTTAAATTGGGCAACGGAGTCAGTTTTATGATATTCCACTGGTTCAGTAAGAACCTTGTACCATCACATCAGAATCATTGAATTCAAATACAGCTTTCATATTTACATAAGAAAAAGAAACAAAAGGAATTTAATTTTTGCTACATGGTGCAGTTCCTCGTAAGGAGAGTTCTGGCCAAATGAGAAAAACATTCCAGAGATAAAAAGCAAAGGCTTTAAATTTGTGAAAATAGGATCCGCGCTATGATGCCTTAAAGAAAGCTTTCCTTATTAGAGGAAAGAGTGTATGAAACTAGCGGGAGTAGTCTCCCCTAAACTTTCTCGTACACTTTCTAAGTGGAGATTCGTGAAAATCTCGAGTTCGAATTTTTTTGACGATTACAATACTTTCTCTTTGTATACTTCGTATACGAGAAAGTGAAACAAACAAACAAACCTGAAATCAAATATCTGTTGCCACGTTTCAAAAAATATTACTTTGAAGAAGGAGCGATAAAATAGGTAATGCAATGAATACTAAAGCGAAAATTCTGCTTTGGAATTGAATTCTCAAGAAAACAATTTATACTACCACAACCGTAACAATTGCAAAAGAGCGCAAATAAAAGATTTGCTGAAATAATGAGATCGGTTTGAATTTTATTTACAACAATAAAATATTGTTACAATTTAAGTTTGAAAACATTATTTGTTGTTGTAAATAAAATTTACAACAATAACAGATTGCTACCAGTACGCATGCGCATGAGAATCGGATTAAAAGAAACTGAATATGCAATTTGAACGCCTCTTTTTGACGGATTTGGCCCAAAATTTTATACGGACCTACATTCATGACAATAAAACCGTGTACCAAATTTTATCCATTAGCTATTCAAGTTTTTGAGTTATAGTGTTCACATGACCGCGGACATACAGATAGACAGACTTCCCGTTGACGGGATTTGTCCAAAATTTGACAGAAACCTACACATTATGTTTAAAGACCACATACCAAATTTCGTCCCCGTAGCTCTAATAGTTTTCGAGTTATAATGTTCACAGACAGACGCACAGACAGACAGAGAGACATGATTCCAAAATTGTGTTTTTCGGACTCTGGGAGGTGTAAAACGTGGAGATTCGTCAAAATCTCAAGTTCAAATTTTTTGACGATTACAATACTTTCTCTTTGTATACTTCGTATACGAGAAAGTAAAAATGGTTAGGAGTTCACGTCAATGATAGCGACGACCGCAACGCATCACGTTTTGAGTATGCCTATATATTTAAAATAATAGCAAAACCAATGAACGAATCCTCCCCCAACCTGTGGACCGATTTCGCCACTATTTATTTCATATGGAAGCTTATGATGCCTAGATACGTAATCAATTATCATCTGTCCCCCAACACCCTCCATTTTCTAAATAAATCTCAAAATAAAACTTTGACGGATTCTCCCCTCCCCCCCCCCGAGCCTCAACAAATGGACCGATTTCGCCAATTTATTTCGCCACTTGGTAGGTAGCTATAGCTACAGGCTATTAATATTACGGGCGAACAGCTGGTTGTTGAAGGCAGCTAGCTTAGATGAATTAAATAGATCGCCCAGATTTGTAACTCAGTTAGGAGACGATACATATTCTGTTAATTGAAGGAAAATGAAGGGAAGAGTGTTCCAAAATGGCACAGGACCGTTTTGAGGAGCTGGAAATCGAAGAAATAGAAGGATCATTAGGAGGGAGATCCCGAAGAAGTTCGTTTTGAATCCGAGGCAGCTTTTGGAAAAGTTTTGCCGAAATATCTTTGATATGGTCCAAAATGGGTATAACAAGAATGTTATGCAAGATCTTTCAACCTTTTCTACTCGAGACTCAATGCAGCTGAAACGTTTCTCATGACCTGCAAGTTGGGAAATAAGGTATCTTAATTAATTGATAAATAAAAGAAAATTAAATTTTAAAACAATCTTAATGTCATTAATTCATATCATATCAATAATGCTCCATATCATTTTGTCATGCAGGAGAGATGTTTTATTTTGTCTACCAGATTAGAATATTTGTCACCTTTTTGAAAAATTCTGTTAATGCTGCCCAAAGGTGACTTAAAGATCTCGGATATGTCTTTCGGATATTTCTCTTTGACTTGTATATCTAAATCTACAGGGTGTCCACTAAAGTCCTTTTATCCCACATTAACTTGAGAACGGCGACAACTATTGCCACAAAAGTGCCTGACCATGCTCTACACGATGTGTTGCTGATAAAAAATGGCGAAACTATGCGGCAAGTTGCCGAACTTCTAGGTTTCAACAAAAAAAGTTTACTTATTTTTTTAATGGTATGTAACTTTAATTTATTTCACTTATCCGGTTTAATCGGATTTTCGCTTAACCGGCTTACCCTCTCTCCCATTTAAGCCGGTTAAGAGGTATATACTGCATATAGAGCTGAAAATAATTTAGACCTTCTAAATACTCTGAGAAATAAATTTCTAGGAATTGAATTTTACAATTTTATCTATATACAGTATACTCTCTATTATCCGTGCGCGGATTATCCGGTTTGCGGATTATCCGTGCTCATTCCGAACTCACAAAAAAATTAAGAAAAAAAATTTCACGCTTGTCATGCATGCAAAATCGATGTTGATGTTCGATGGAGAGATTCATTCCGTGAAACTAGTGAGCCGTAACTGCGGAGGCTAAAGAATAGATTTTTTTTCTTTCCTCCACGTGCAATCTCTACCGATTCAACCCCTAATTTTCCGAAAAATGAATCATCCACTTCCTGCTAGCTCATTCTCGTACGAACACGCTACTTCCTGACACGTCATTGTTTAACTTCTTCGTCTTCTTTCAATTTCGAACGTGTTCCTTTAGTTTTTACGTCTTGTTTATCGTCAGTAGCGTGAAATTTTTTTCTGGTAAAAATGAGTGTTGTGAAAGGAAAACGAAACGTTTTAAATGTTAAACAAACAATTAGAAATCCTTCAAAAACTAAATAGTGGAGAATCAGCTAGTACTGACGCAGAAGATGTACTAAATGAGGGAAATACAATTTCTCATTCTGCTGCTCTACAATCTGTGGAAACTTTGTTAGATTATATGGGGCAAAGAGGATTTGATTACGGTGACATTACTGCGGTTCGTAAAATATGTGTCGATATACGACTAGAGATGAACGAACAGTAGAAGCAAAGACGCATTACAGATTTTTTTAAAGCAGTAAATGTTAAAAAGAAAATTCCTAGTTTGATGTTATACAGCATGCAAATGTAAGTAATTTTTATATTTGTATATAGATATTGATTTTTTCTTTAATAAAAATGAGTTTTCGGATTATCCGTGTTTTTCTATTGTCCGTGAGATCCCTCCCGGTGATTAACCCTGATAATCGGGAGTGCACTGTATAAAATCTTCAGTTCTCTAAATTTCTATAGAATTGTTAAATAATTTGAGAATTCAATAGAAATTTTTCATTTACGAAAATGAAATTACTCATATTTTGAAATAACCACAAATGTGTTTGTGATATAAAAATGCCTCAAAAATGAATATGAAAATCACTTAAAAACTGTTTATTAGAAAAATTACTCATATTCATAATTGCTCCTTGCTCATATTGCTAAATTGCTCATATTCAAAAGAAAAAATATAATAAAAAGATATTTGAGACAAAAGGTGTATGGGACTGAAATTCCTAAAAGTGCTTGAAACTGTTGAAATTTGCTAAATTAGTAAAACATAACTTTTGAAGATTTCTTCCTTTAAAAATTGAGAATTTTAGTATTTTATTGCACTTATCACTTGAAATAGAATTTTGAATATAAGTTCAGTAAATTTGATTTCAGTAGAATTTCTGAACAGTTTTTAAACTTGCCATTTATTGAATTATCTGATAATGAAACGAATTAATGACATAAATGTTAGGAAATTCTGCATTTTAAGCTACGAAGCTTGCATTTTTTCTAAATTGTCTCTCGTACCTTTGCTCTAAGATTCGAAGCATTCTTTCTTTAAGATTTTACGTCATTTCTTTGAGCTAGTCACTTCACTTGACATCTATATTAGCAGCTATTTAATCAGAATCGTAGACGTTGTCTATTCGATTCCCACAACTGATATGTAAATCTACTGATTATTAGCAGAGTATATATGTTTGTCTCTACTATGTCATTTTTATACGGTCTGTAGGTCCTCTACGCATTCTCTTCTCGGAGAGACACCAGTGCTATATGTAAGCTGTTGCTAGTACTGTACCTATAAGATGTAGGATCAACCCTGTAAAATGGAAATGCGATCTGTAAATATGTTCTTAAATGTGGTCGTCCAAATAAATGTCTCTTTTAACTTATATGTTTCGTCATTCCTGAAATAATAAGAAACGCTCTATCTCATAGAAGTTCCACTGCAAAAATCCAGGACACTTTTAGCTTATTATCCAGCAGCTCTTCATAACCAGTGTTACTCAAGCTGCCTGTCTCTACTACAAGGATTATAGTTTTTAAGAATCTAAATAAGAATGAGACTAAGGGGTCTATTCTGGTACCCCCGGTTGGGTTGGGAGTTGGGTTGGGTTCCGCACGTTAACAACGGAACCCAACC
>BGPR01052641.1:0-10564 GCA_013235015.1 Araneus ventricosus
CTGTTGTACTACGTTCAGTTACGTATTGCTGCTCAATGCTCCTGGAATCAGTCACAATCATTTCATTTTCCTTCTTCAATTGTCTTTGGGGAGGTACAATTTTTGTCTGAAAGCAAATTCCATGTTTTGCGAGAACCAACGCTAGTCGAACGATACCGACATTCACATAATCAGACACTTGGGCGTGATTTTCCGCGTAGAAATTAATCCACTCGTGCACCAACCATGGTAATTGCAGATATTTCGGATAAATTGTCGCATCATTTAAATTTTCGCATAAACACCAAGCATCTGTTTCGATTCCCTGAAAATTAATGTGATGCAATACGTGTTTTTCATCGTAACGAAACGTTTCAATGATGGTGAAACGATTATCGTTGAATACGCTGGGTTTGGCTACATTAAATATATAATTGATGTTACTTTGAGAAGCATGAGTCGGACGTCCTTCTAGCATAGCCCGACTGAAGCAGAAGAATGTACCATGCACAAAATATCCAATGACCGTCGAATCGACGCTTACTTTCACCACATCCACTGGCGTTTCTAAAATGGTCGGAATGTACGAAATGGGAATCCAAATGGTGGCAGGAACATCTTGATATTCTACGTATCGTTCGTACGGTTGATTTACAAAGATGACGCGATTGGGACGATAACCATTAACGGCCAAAGCCACAAACGTTTTTTCTTCTGTCTCTGCACGATGCAAGCCTTCGTAAGCGATGCGGAAAGGCCACTCGACGATGAGACCCAACGACTGTAAATGAAGTCTTGGATTTGAATCAGCTTCAGAATCTTCGTAAAAGCGGAGAACGTGACGATAATAGGAATTGATAATGTCGTGTAGTAGACATTGTGGACGATGGATGGAAAGCTTCTTTTGAATGGTGTTGGTTGCCAAAGAAGTGTTGGAATCACATTGTACGTTTTGGACGGGTTTAAAACGTATAAATTTAGAATGAGAAATGGTATCTCGTGTTTGAAACGGAATGTGTGAAATACCACGTCGCACCTTCCACGTATTGGCTAATTTAATAACATGTTCGATAGGTTCTTGACTCAAAATACAAATGCGATACAAGGGTGAAGCATCTTCAGTCGACGTTGGGTTGAAATAACATCCACCGGGACTAGGAATATCACAGCTGTCCAGGAAAACTACGGCATTGTTATATGAGAAAATATGATTATTGGAAGGTCGAGCGACGCCTTGTAAATAATCGTAGACAATTTGTGGATCGCGAACAAAAAAGGGCGTTGCGCACAGATGAATGTTTGCCGTCGAATCGGGCATGGGGAAAATCATGCGTTCGTTTCCCAAGAGTATGCTAAACGAGTCTTGTTTGCAAAATGCAGAAACTGGAGCTTCTGTTTTAAATAAAACTTTAAAAGCTTGAGCTAAGGGTAGTTGCACTTGAACCTGGATTCGGTGAGATTGGTATAAACGACTAACGAGCCAAGTATCCCAATTTTCATCCTTAAAACTTAGAATGATGTAATCACCTCCGTGCATTGTAAAAAGAGGTACAACCATGAAATGCTGTATATCTTTGCGTATTTTGCACCATTCATCTTGTCTTATTTATTTATTTGAAAAAAAAAAAAAAAAATTTTTTTTTTTTTTTTTCAAAGGGTATAAAAGGACACCACCTAAGACCACAGCTTCATTTCGCATCGACCACCACACCTGCAAGCATCTCCAATAAGTAGCAGAATGATTCCAGTGTACCAGTGTAAATCAAATCCGTCTCGCTTTATCGTATATTTCCATCCGTCTCAAAAGTTTCACATATTAAATACCTTGTTTGAATACTTGAAAAAGGGCTGTGAATTAAGAGTCGATGGTTATTTAAAGTCTATGCAAAATTACAAATGCACGTTTCAATGGGATAACAAGTCAAATTGTTTGACGGTGACTGACGAAGCAAAACAAACTTTTTCCTCCGTTCAAGTTGAATTTAACGGTGATTTTCAAAACAGAAAATGGGTTATTGGATTTCACGAAATGATTGAATCGTTAAATTCCAAAGTTTGGATTTATCAAACCATACAGTTGATACATCCAAAATCTACAAAAAATGTGTCATTTTTTACCAACGAATACTTCACCTATAAAATTTACAATATTAAAGATGAGAGAAAGTATGCACAGATTGGTGTCTTACCATCCCGTTCATTACGTCAAATTTCTGATTATATCATTTCCTTGGATGAATTATTAAACGTCTAAACTTTCAACGTTATCTAACCTGATTTCGGGAAAAAACTAACCGATATTGTTTTCTTTTCTCAACAACATACAATGCAATCATGTACGTCAAGAGAATACATCCCACCCATAACCATTGAAATTTGAAGATTTGCATAATATTTGGTAAAATGTGAAAAGGGCCAAAAATATTTTTGGCGGCTTCGCGATAATGCAACCGACGGTCTAACCATACGAGATCTTTAACGGGCTCAGGCGCCACTACGAGGTTAGAATCACGATCCACGACAATCAAATTTTGTTTCCAATCAATGTCCTGTAAATTCTCAATTTGGAATTTTTCCGCTAACGGATAACGATTGTAGACGTCTGATTCCAAGACTCGAGTTAAAAGCTGAAGTGTAAAAATTTGGTTTTTGGGGTACGTCAGGACGAGACGGGATTCGAGTAACGTGTCATTGTACGGAATCCATGAGTCTACGTATAAGACATTATCTAAAGACATGATGACTTTTCTTATAGTATTAATAAAGATAGTTAATATGACGCAACCCACTACTCCAAAGGGACTTTTCGAATCGAGTGATCCTCCAAATAAAGATGACGAGGCATTTTATAAAGAGATTGAGAATCTTCAAAAAAATTATACAGGTTTATTGCAGCATTTTCAAAACACTAATGCCTCTCCTATGGAACAGACAAAAGAAATGTTGAATTTTTTAGCAATGAGGGAGGATATATTTAGGAGAAACCCAAAGTTGTATAACGAAATTTACAATCAAGAGCACAAATTCCACAATTCTTCTAATTCACGCGGCAATGAAGCATTAAAGAAAGCAGCGATGAATGTTGAAATAGATCAAAAATCCATTAATTTATTCAATACAACTATAGAGCAACGTCTTGAGCAGCAACTGCAATCGTTTGAACGTCTCGTTAAAAATGAGAAAGAATACATGTTTCTAATGTCCAGGAGGTATATCAAAATGTTGAGAAGAGCATTAGCTTTTTCTCGAATTATTGATGGTGCCTTACTTGACGAACACAATGTCATGAGAACGGGTCAGAAGGATCTTGCTGGAATGCAATACAATTTCAATATTCCACCACAATTTATTAGATATCTTGAAAATATCATATTTATAGGTATTGACCCCCCGAAAGATAGACTTGATTACTTTTATAAAATGGGATATGATGATCCAAATCAAAATGAAGAGCCTATGGAAGAATCTGTTGCGGAACCAAAGAACCCAAGTCAGCAAGGACCTAGCAATATCCAAAATCGTAATACAGCAGTCAACAATTATGAACAAACTGGAGTAAGCAAGAGTACTGTTTTTACTGGCGCCATACCCAAATCTAAGCAATCGTAGGAATTAAGATGGCACCAAACAAACACGTAACCTAAAACCATCTCAGTCAATGAAGATTTGCAAAATGAGCATCCGGTTGGACCTAACTTTTAATCCAATTAATAAATGAATAAATCAAGCATGAAAAAAACAAACCTAAACAATTATAGTGTTGACAGCAGTATTTTACCATACGTCTGTTGAAGAACAGACAAGTGACAAAGAGAAATCAAATTTATATGGAATCGTTAAACAAAGAAGCGATGAATGTGAAAAAGGTCAACATCAATTGATGAAATCAATACAACTACAGAGAAACGTCTTGATCAGCATATGAAGCGTTTGAACGTCTCGTTAAAAATGAGAAAGAATACATGTTTCTAATGTCCAGGAGGTATATTAAAATGTTGAGAAGGGCATTAGCATTTTCTCGATATTGATGGTACCGTATTTGACGAACACAATATCATGAAAACAAAAAAGGGTTATCTTGATGGAATGCTATACAATTTCGATATTCCATTAAAATTTTTGAATATCTTAAAATATCATATTTATCGGTATTGAACCCCAAAAGGATAGACTTGAGTGCTTTTATAAAATGGAATATAACGATTCAACACAAACTGAAGACCTAATTCAACTAGATAGTGAGCCCTATGGATAACAATGTTCATTGAATCCGGGAACCAAACTCGAACAAAAATGGGAAACGAAGAACCTATGGATGACACTGTTAATGAATCCGTGAACCAAATTCAACCAGAAAGGAGAAGAAGTAAATACCTAGAAGGGCAACAGTTATACAACAAAATACGCCAACTAATCAACACAAATAAGTATTAAATACAATTGCTGGAGGATTTAATATCGAAAATGACAATACAAAATTAAAAAACCTAGATGTTTCAAACTAGACTAACTGTTTCAAATTAAAAACTAGATGATTCAAACTTAAGACACACAGCTGCTTTAAGACTAAATACCAAATGCACAGGATTATGAAACTATTGCTGAAAAAATTAAATGACCCAAATGCTACAGGATTTAATACCAGCTACTGCAGTATTAAATTACCCAAATGCTACAAGTTGATGTTGAAATGCTACTGCGAGTTCGATGTTAAAATGCTGCTACAGGATTTGATGCCAAGCTACTGCAGTATTAAATGACCAACTACTTCAAAATTAAAAAAATCAGATTTTTAAAATTAAAATACATAACTGCTTTAAAACTAAAAAAACAAATGAAAAGGAGTAAGTGAAGAATCTATTATTGAAAATTGGAAAAGCTTGAAAAAGCTGTTAATTCAGGAGTGAAAAAGTCTAAAGAAACTGCTGCTTTCAGTCTACAAGCATAGATGATTTAGGATTAAAAGACCTAAATATTTAAAAAGAAAAAAAAAGAACACAAAAACATCACCTAAAGGGATATCGGTCAACGGAAGATTTGGATACTTACGCCAAACAAGGACCTATCTATGACCAAGAACAAGATCAGTCACAGGACCATCAAGAAAATGAACCACTTTCAGGAGCAACGGGTTTTAGTGGCTTAGAGCCAAGGGAAGAGCAGCAAATTGAGTCAGATCTCACAGAGCGACCTTTTGGTAATATGTTTGATCAAACTTCCTATTAATGATCCACCTTAAATTCATCGATAAATAATACTATAAATCAAGCATGAAACCTAAAAATTATAGTGTTGAAAAATTTCTAGAATCTATTCAAAATATACAAACGAAAGCGAAATGTTTGGAATGGCTCAGAAAACGAGATGCGGCTCAACCCCATGTTGGTTTTATTTATCAACGCGGCGTTTTCGAACAAAAATACATTTACTAAAGGAATATGCTCATGTATTGGGTTTTCGTTATTATACTCTATGGAATTTTGATTCTCTTTTACGTATGGTGTAAACCTGATGTCGTCGTGCACCCCTGGCCTCTGTTGGAAATTTCACCTCCGTCCACTACAGTTACCACTTGCAAAGACACACGCGAGTGTCCACCCGACCACGTGTGCATGAATGGACAATGCATCCCGTTATTTCTATCAGGAGAAGATTGTGATCCCGCCACGGGAAAAAGGGTCTTGTTTGAATGGAAGGGTCGAACGTTTGTCGTATGCCAGTGCACCGATTCCAGTCTCGTACATCAAAAGCATTTTGGAGGCAACTGTGATGTGGACGTAGCCTGTGCCCCTCACGGTCGATACAACAGCCAGACGGGTCAGTGTGACTGTGATCCAGAATACTTGCCCGTTTCGACGACTCTGGTTCCCACGTGTCGTCGCATGACGGCCATGGAACGCAAAAATTTTTGCCCATGTGAAGCCGACGAAATTCATCGAGACAAAATTAAACACTCTGATGGATTTGCACCCGAATATTTAAAAACCCACGCAGATAAAAAATGTTTTAAACGTCCTTGCACCTTTGATGCCTTGTCCGGCAATCCGTTGAAACATGCTCGTTACGAAGAAGGGGTGGGCTGCGAGTGCCAACCGCAGTGGGGACATTTTGGTGTGCGTTTGGAGACGAGCGGTAAATACGTTCGCGGAAATGGTACCAATGCATGCGTGAGTCTTTACGGTTTTGAGCTCCAAACCAAAATGAAATTATTTTCGTATTTCTACATGCTGCTCCGTAAACCCATTTCATTTATTCAGTATGAGGTTTTATGGAAAATGTTTTTACAAGAGCCTTTTAAGCATATCATGGTGTTCAACAGTCCTTTTTTGCAGATTGGGCAAGAATGGCCTGACGACCCCATCCAACAATTTTTTAGAAAAAAAGAGGTGAAGAATTTTATCGTACGGACTCGGCGGTGCTATGTGGACAATGTGTTTTTTATCGAAACGTGTGACGAATGGCTGATGCAACGCAATATTCGACCTTTATGTCGCACCATTCCAAACCTGTTATATGCAAAGGAGAGAACACGATCCAAGCATCAAATAGCATATGAATTATTGTACCACGCTCCCATTTGTTACATTCATTCAGCAGACGACGACATTGCAGAGAAATACCGAGATCGGTATGTCTCGAATCCTTTCCACATGACGTTGGAAGAAGAACCAAATTTAATGCGATCCAATGGAATTCAACTCGAGTATAAAGAAAAGGAATGGCATTTGGATTTTGCCGATGGGTACGACATGAACATTTATTTAAATGGAAAAAAGATGGAGAATTTTCCCTATTTGCACGACGACGGTTTACACCCGTACATTTATTAAAGACAAGATGAAACGCCATCACGATTCAGACGAAGAGATTGTGACGGACGAAGAAGAACAGGAACCTCCTACATGTAAACCTCGACTGGAAGAAGGTGAAATTTTAAAAGAAATTCATAAAGGGTTGACGCGAAACGAAAACGACGGTTCCGAGATTCAGAAACGTTTATACGAAACGCAGAAGCAATATTATACTGTGTATATGGAAAAAATAATGAAACAGGTTCCAATGGGCAGTCAAATTGTCGACATTGTGAAACAAATAGACTCTGGAAAAGAAGATTCCTTTCTGTGCATGTATACGGCAGCGAAAAATGTGATTCAGTCAAATATGGGCGTGAAACAAATCAAATCGTTTGATGCCGTGTTTGATATGGTATGCGGACTCTTTTGGCGATACATGCACGAAAAGGTAGTCAGTCCGTCCTTGTCCAAAATGTTTCCTCCTCGTCAATTGAAAGAAGCTTACGATACTTATCAAAAATATATACAAAAAGAGGAAGAAGGAAACGAATTTGAATTGCAATGTTTATTGTATTGCATTCAAGAAGAAATGGAAAGGGAAAACCCTTCCAAAATCCCCAATCCGTTATACAGTCGTTTAACTCAACAAATGAAAGCAATGAGCGAGTACATTATAACATTGTTAGTATCGGTGTCATTACCAAATGTGGTGAAACCGTCAACTGAAACAACCCCCTCTGTTCGAGCAGAACAAGAGTGGAAGGTAGTATCGATTACAAAACCATCCATTGAAGCAACTCCCTCAATTGAAGAAGAACAATAGTGGGAGGCTATTAACGAGACAAGTCTGGATGAAAAGTGATAATATATATGAAAAAAAAAATTTTTTTCCATATATATTAAACAAACATTGTAATAATGGATTTATCCCAATCGCCTAGATTTTCGTTGCAAAAAGGACATTTCTGAAGTGTTCCTAAGTGATAAAGTAAAATTAAACATTCAAGATGAAATGCGTCTTTGCAGGCCATGAAATACACCTCTTCCCACGTGTACAAAGGTTTCCTGCATACATAGCACGACGTTTCGATAGAATCACACTCTGAACACAAGGGATGCTTAGGATTGCTTTGAACTAACGATTGCAAGCATGAAGAATGAAATTGATGACCGCACGACAACTTTTGTTGAAATGATTCAATTATGGATTCCTTACACAGTGTGCACATTGTCGTAGCAAAGTATTTTGATAATCTCTCATGAATCCCTTTATTCTAACAAACGATATTTTCTCGAATGTGTTTGAAGTGTCTCTTGATACGTCGTAAAGTAACGATGATTTATATCGCTGAAAGCTGGAGTCTGATATTGAAGATGTTTGCAGGTGGAGTATTCTTGATGATATGGGCTCATGAGCGTTGGTTGTAACCTTTTATAACCGGTGGAAAAAAAATAATTTCCAACGTTTAGAGTGTTATGGCCAAAATCTGTTCCATAGTTTTCACTCGACTTAAAGCTGTATAGATTAAATTTAAATCACGGCAACTGTTGAAATTAATCACAATGGCTTCATCGTCAATCGTAAACCCTTGAAATTTGTGAATGGTTGCTGCAAAACCCAAAGTTATGGGAAATTTGGCTTTTCTTATATTGTGTAAACTTTTGTTACGCTCAATAATTACAATTTTCCCAGGTATTTTTAAACTCTCGCATTCTAAAACATCTCTCACTTCGTCGTACCGTTTAAATAAAAGTTGGGTTCCATTATTGACATCCAAATTTCCGTTTTCCGTCACCAAAATTTTACAGTTTGGTTTGACCTCAATAAAACTGTCCATGATGGGTTTCTCCTCTTCAAAGTTATATTCTCTTATTCGAGTCCTTTTTCCCGAAATCATTTTTTGAATATAGTATTTGTTATACAAATTGACCGTGTCGTTTCGATACGCTAGAGCCATCGTACAACGTGTCAATAGCGATCCATCGATATCATCCACGACGGGAAATGTTTCGCGAACGTAATCAATGAGACCCTCTTCGTCTCCGGTATTGACAAAACCTTTTAAACGTTCAATGACCGATTCATAGATTGGATAAAATTGTTTACTTTCGACCAGTTCGATGCGGTACGTTTCAAATTCTTTGTCCAAACAATCGACCCCAAACATATTGTAGGCCGATTTCACCGGTCGTAGTTGATGCCAGTTTCCCATGCCGATAACTAAAACTGGTTTTTTCTTGTCGAAAAAGTATCGAATAATCCAATATAATAGCCAAAATGGAATCATACCGATTTCGTCGACAATGACAATGGATGGTTTTTTCAGACAATGCATCTCTTCTTTCAATTCGGCACTTCGTTCAAGACATTTAGCGACATCCACTTCGTTTTCTAAATCTTTTTCGATGACAGAAAGAACCGAACCAGGTTTCCAATCCAGCTGCATGGTGGAATGAATAGTGCGGCCTTCAATTTCGTTCGCAATTCGTGCAGCGTAGGCCATGCGTACTTGAATCGCATTTCGAACAAACGACAAACACGTTTGGACGACGTACGTTTTTCCGGTGCCTGGTCCTCCCGATATGAGAATGATTTCGTTTCGAGGACGAGCCAGCCAATCTTTTAATAAACTTTCAAATGTTTTCTGACTAGGAGTCAAGGAGTGTTCAACATGTTTGTCGAACCCTGCTTCATCCAAGCTAATAACGGTTTTGTTTGCCATGGGTGTCCGGTTTGTCCACCAAAATGTATCACGCTAATCCTCACAACTCCAAGGCAGGAAAGACAAGAATATACAATCTTTACGTGTGCGCGCGTGACCGTAGCGTATTTGATGGATTTGTATTGTCTGTATTGCGAAATCGAGTCTCCTCGCTTACAAACTTTGCAATACGTGAAAACAGTGACTGCGATGCAAGTGAATCGAATCGTACCTCCCAATGAATGGTTAAATTGTATTCAGTGGAGCAAGTTTCAAAGATTAGGCAGAGACAGATTGAGTTTAGAGTTGTTTATCGTTCGACCGTCTGAATCGAAATTTTACTATGCCGTTGGTGAAACGGGGACGGTGATGATGTGTCGAGACTCTGCGAAAACGTTGAAATTGAATCAGGATACCGACAGCGTGTTGACGGGAGCTAGTACCAGTTGTTGTTTAAAACCCTCGATAAGGCTGGCTGACGAAATGAAGGAGCAAGAGTGTTGAGAGTAGTTGACGGTGTATAGATGAATAGATGTGTGAGCAAACCACAGAGCTGCTTGGCCTTTTATACCCTTTGGAAAAAAAATTTTTTTTTTCAATGTACTCAAGATTGTTTCTGGCGTTTCACACTTGGAATAGCTTCTTCCACTGTTTCATCATCATCGTCGCTAGGACATTCGATTGCAGGGACACTTACATCTGCTAGACTTTCAAAATTAAAGTCTTTATATGGAGACAATGAAGACTCTTGGAATAACACCATTTCTTTAATAACTCCTCCGATTTTGTACGAGTTGTCTCCAAAACTAGTAAAACTTGATATGTTGACGTGAAAAATTGCCAAGAAACGATTCATTCCCGAGAGTGAACGTAGTATAATTCCTCTACTTCTGGGGGTGACATGTCTACCATCGAAAGCTCTAGTCATCAAAATACACCAATTATTTTTTGGGATGGGTTGTCCCGATTGCTTGTAAAGCTGAACGCAAGTATTGCAAAAAATGGCTTGGCAGGTTTGAACGAATAGACGACACCCGTCGTGTAAGTTTTGCTGCTTATTTTCAGCCATCGATTGAGCAATTAAATTCA
>BGPR01052642.1:0-10563 GCA_013235015.1 Araneus ventricosus
CTGTGCTTCGTTCAGTTACGTATTGCTGATTTGATACATTGCCATATTAGATTCGATAATAATAATGTCAATGTTGCCTGTTCTAAGTGGTAATAAAGAAAAGATTAAAGATAGTCGTTCAATTCGGTTCTTATAGGAAGAATGTAATACATTCAAAAAATTACGTAGTCAGAGGGTTAATACAATGTTTCTTCTTTAGAGCATTGAACTTTGTTCACTCCTACTTTTTCCGATATGTCTACTTAGTAAAACCAGCGGGAGTCAGCCTCCCTAAACTTTCTCGTATACTTTTCAAAAAAATTTGTCATTTCCTCCCCACGCGTTGATAAAAGTTCGAACCAACTGTAACCCAGATTGAAATATTTATCAGTTTTTTATTTAGCAGATTATAATTATTAAAATATTTAAGTGGAGAATCCATATAAAAAGAGATGCCTATGAATTAAAACTTAGCAATATTTATTTTCCATCACACTCGAGCAGATATGTATTATACGAGCGAGCAGCTCAGACAGTCGATCATCTATCACAAACTCCGTCTCAGGACAAACTGACGTAAATCACTCCCGCTTGGTACCAGACTGCTAAGGACATGCGCATGGAGATCGGTTTTGAAACGAATGCTTGTAAGTATGCGATTCAACAGTCCGACAATTCAGTCAACTCTTCTGACGGATTTATTTAAAATTTTATACAAACCTACATTGACGATAAAACTGTGCAGAAATTTTATCATCTCTAATCTTCAGTTTTTTTGAGTTATAGTGTTCTGCATGACATGGACGCTGAAGCAGACAGACCACTGACTAGTTTTGTCCAAAATTTGATGAAACCTACAAATTACATGTGTAAAGACCACTTAAAATTTTCCATTACCGTAGCTCTAATAAGTTTTCGAGTTATCACGTTTCACAGACAGACACACACACACAGACAGACAGACGCAAATTTAAAGTATTGTTTTCAGGATGGGATCTAAAACGTGGAGATTCGTCAAAATCTCTAATTTTTGACGATTGCAATACTCTTTGTATACTTCGTATGCAGTGTAATAAATGTTTAAATCTGCTCATCATTAGACTTTCATTGCCAATAGAATAGATATACAATACTTGCAGAGGATTATTGAATCAATATAATAAGCTAAAACTAGATTATATGCTTTCTTTTGCAATTTGGCAGGTTATGCTAATAAATACAAAATTGAGCTTCTTACATATCTGTCAGAACCTATAATCCTTATATAAAAAATAGAGCATATGTATTTTCCATCATCTCTGTTCTCTTGATTGAATCTCCACTGTCTAATTCTTTCAACACAACTAAGCTGTCTTAAATATTTTCTTTCTTCCCTGCATTAGCAGAACAGACATTGGGAAACTTATTTTCAAAGAGATGTTCAATAATACCCAGTCCTAGAAAATTCTCTGCGTTTTAGCGATCGCCGAAGTCAAAAAATAAGAAAAAATTGTCAGTTTTTTATATATGTAGGCTAATGTAACTTTTTTTTCTTATTTTGATAATTAAATTTAAAGGCATAAAGTAGAATTCATACAAAAAGAGAACCAACTTTTTTATAATATAAGATTGAGGTAGATATAACACTTTCGTATTTGTAAAAAAATTTTCCTTCATCATTTTAAATATAAATATACAAGTAGTGTGGTTTATAACAAATAATAATAAATTTCAGGTCTAGAATCTAATATAGGGTTAGAAATACATCATCAAATAGCTTTCCCAACCTAGATTATTTTGAGGAAGTGAGGGAGGAAGTTCATTTTATTAAAGGCGCTAACAAACTTCATTAACAAACTCACTCTTCAAAATAAATTCGAAATATTAACTTCATTAACATACGTTTTCAATGATAGGACGTCCAAAAGTTCAAAATAACTTCATTTGGAATTAGAATTGTCTGGTATACACAAATTTTATTTTTAGTTTGTTAACTCGTATTAAAGTTGATTTCCATAAATAGATTTTCGTTCAAACGTGTGATGTATGCAATAGAAATTTTTTCAGCATTGAAGAATGCCAATATTTGGGATTGCAAATGACTTTCAATATAATGTAAAGATATGCTCTGTTTTTAGGATATATTTGAAAACTTTTTCCGGCTGTATGTCAGAATAAATAACAAAAAGGACTTGAAGGGGACATTTGGAAACCATAAATTCGACTTACTTAGATAAAGTAATTTTAGTAGTATTGTGAATTTTAATGCAATCACAGATGTAAATAAATCGATTCGTTCTAGAAAATAAGCAGGTGCATCTGAAAGACATAAATTTTAGTTAGTTCTATGTTTTATAATGTGCAATCATTAAGGTTCAAAGCAGTTTTGCTTGTATTCTAATAATTAATCAGGCAAATGTTTAATATTATTAATTGTTGAAAATTTCTGATTGACTAAACATAGTTTCGGTGTCTATATCAAAGCAGAAAATATTCACAAAGTATTTTTTTTAATACGACTTTAATGCCTCCCTCAAAAGTACGCCATACAATCGAAGATACTCGCCGTCAAATTCATAACTTTAATACAGATATTTCACTATAATAATATTCACTGTCAGTGCGTGTCTTGAATACTTTTTTCAAGCGTTTGAGCAGAAATTCTCTTCCATCCAACAGATCTGACAGCAAGAGAAGTCGCTGTATCCAGTTCAAAGAATTTATTGTTAGAAATTCACTCAGCATAGAAGGAACACCAAGACCGTGGTTTGTGCAGGAAAGAGCTAATAACCATTAATTGATGTCCCCATCAGGACTTAAGCAAATAAGATTGTTGTCAACTTGGCTCGACAAAATCTTTAATGGACAGAAAATAATAACTGGACTCCAGCCAGATCATGGTGTTTTTTTTTTTAATGAAGTTATTTACAACAAGTGTTGCAATATTGTTTATGACATGGGCATGTAGTGAAATATGTGGTGGGAGAATTCCTTCTTCGTTTCTGGGAACTCGAGATGGCCTTATTTGAGAATTTCTTTCATCATTAAAGCTTATGCTATGATAAATATTAGAGTATTAGAAAATCACTCATCATGGTATGACGGGTACAGTGCCTCTTCATTCAGAGATTTCTCGTCAAATTTGATGTGTTTAAATAGATATATATATATGCGAGAGAAATGTTTAACATTATTGATTGAAAAGATAAATAAACATATATGTTTTATGACAGAGGAAACCAAATATATTTTTTTATTTTACATATTTTATTTATTCAAAAACCTACTTGGTAAACAATATTCCGTGTGAAGTATTTTCGTTTGTTTAACAATTTCCCTTTTTTAACTTCAGATGTCTTTTATTGTAAATTTTAACGTTGCCAAAAAATTTTATCAAAATTATATCATCTAGGTGCAATAAATAATCAAATTCTCGTGGCGTACAAATTGCATGATATACCACTGACGTGATTTACTACTCTATTATAAAACGGGAAATTAATTTGAAATATATGATTAATGCAATTTAAATTTCTAAGGAAATATTGATCATAGCGGGATTCATTTTATATCGATCATTGGCAAATTTTATTTCACTGCATTAAATTTTAAATTAGACGACAATTTACTTTTGGAAATTTAAAATTACTGAAATTTAAATTAACAATTGAAATAATGCTTTTTTAACGCCTCACCGGACATAGCGCTATTTTATTGTTGGTGACGTCAGAGTTCCGGATGGTGAAGACAGATCTGGGTAACTATAGTAATTTTAGCAAAACTAACTGATATTGTTTTATGTTGCGTTAAATATTTATCATGAAAATACTATAAAATTATATATTTATTAATTTCTTATATAATAATTAATTAATTTTAACTTCTCTTTTTTGTACATATTTTAATTAGTATTATTAGTATGTGAAGCTTGACATAAATTTAATCCATTATAATATTCAACACTATTCTGTTTAGTTTTAGTTAGACTTATCTAAAATCATCCTTAAAACTTATTGAATATGAATAAAATTGCCTTCTATTCAGATGAAAACATTTTGTTATCAATTTGCGCTTTAAAATGTTAATATTTTGCAATTAGCATTATTTGGTAAAAATCTACTTTTGAACGTCTTTAAATAAAATAATACACTTATTAAGCTAGGATATTTTAATTGCTGTCCAGGAAATTTAGATGAATTTCTCAGAACAAAAGGATTTTTTATGTGTTTCCCATTTATAATTACAAGTTATTGCATCAGTACTTAAATTCCAAGAAGACAGAGAGATGATATAATTACTTTTAATTTTCAGCATCAAACTTGTTCGAAAACAAGTAAAACTTACGGAAAATCCGAATTCAAAATTTTCATATTTGCCCTTATGATTTTATCCTGTTAACAAATTATTGTTCTCTTAGAGCTTTGAGACTTTTTTTCACATTTGTAACTTCAGTTTTCTTTCGCAAGAAAAAAGTAGTCAATTTCAGCACATCAAGACTTATCCAACATTCCTAAATGCAAATACGTAACATTCACAATTGTAATTTGACTAATTTTTCCTGTAGTTAGATAGCAACATTCTAAAACCAACGGTAATGAATTCTTTGCTTTCCAAATAAAAATAATTATGTAGCTATGAAAGGTATGAAAGTCAAGTTTTGTTTATATAATGAATTTCACTCATCAACTTCGGATTTCTTTTTTTTTAAAGTAAACGTGTCCAATTTTTCCGCGAATGAAGATAATAGTCTCCAGGCTAAATCGATTGTTAGAAGAGTTTTCCCAAAGCCAAATGCTGGGGCATAATAGTCTCAAACATCACATTTTTAATACATGAAACAAAGTATTATTAGTAATTGTGGCTTTTATTAAAATAATATGATGAAAACTTCAGAACAGTTCGCCAACCTCAACTGCTCAACACTGTAAAAAAAAATCTAAATTTTGGTTTTGGCTTGGCAGCTGGGTTGTTGTGCAGAAACAATAAAGTTGCAGTAAATCCATGCCGAGCACGATGTTTTGCAACCACAGGAACAAGTTTTTCCGTAAAAGTTGAAATGGAAATCCGTAGTCACAACGGTTTTGTATGAAATTAAGTTTTCTCCAGTAAAAATTAAGTCATCGGAATAAGTAATCATCGACTGGTGAGTTGTTTTTCTCCTTCTGTTCGAGTTGAAATGTGCTGATGTGTATTATCAATTAGGAATATTAATTACTCAAGGCTTAATTAGGAATTTCAATTAGTTTAATTAATATAATTTTTAATTGAACTTACTTGGACGATTTCGATGCAAGATAGTAACAAAACTTCTAACTCCTCCGAGCCGGGGATCGAAACCGCGTTCATAGAAATACAAGGCAGTCGCTCTAACCACTAGACCACCGAAGACTTCATGAAATAAAGTAAAAACAATCTATTTGAGTTTTAAAGTCACTATAGCTCTAGTGGCGCCACCTAGTAGTGTAAAAAAACTATTGCCAGAACACGTGTTTTAAGGTTACGGAGATGGAACCCTATTGAAAACATGAAATGAATGCAATAAAATTACATTTAAGAAAAGGGAAAGTTATCGTACTTTCTGTACGATAACTTTCCCTTTTCTTAAATGTACGGTAATGTACGGTATTGCTTTCCGCAATATCGTATGACGGAAAATAGAATTTGCACTGACGGTTTTAAACCGTTTATGGCTGGAGCGGAAAACGGTGAAAAACCGTTTTGTCAACAAAACAGCTTTAAACCGTCAAATATACGGAAAAAGTCCGAGAAAAAAACGGATATTTTTTACAGTGAACGTATTTCGATAATTTTTATTTCATATGAAAGCTTATGATGTCTAGATATGTCATCAAGGGTCGTCTGCCCCACCCCCAACCATTTTCCAACGAAATCGAAAAACATATCTGCACCATGCATTCTTTATACGTTTTTTCGATTTCGTTTGAAAATTAAAGGTGGGGGGGGGCTCTCAAATAATGCAGTCACAACACTCACCTATCTTTGCAAACATTATTTTAATAAAACACATCATAAAAGCACAAACTAAAACAGCGTTAGCATGGCTACTAAACAAGAACTTCTACGACAAAGCCCACAATCTCGGCGCTCCGAAGTCACACCGAAGAAAGACTGCCCATGCTCCAGACTACACTCCTCCACAATTACCCCTTCTTTACATCTCACAATAAGCAATTATGTTGTAACAATGTTAATGTGGTGTATAAAATCCTTTTGAAGGAAAAGCTGTACGTGGTTAAAGTTAAACAGCAAGTGTATTGATTTAGATGCCATCAATTATCCATTTTAAAGAAAAACTAACTTCGCTTAATCTGTTTTTTAAAGTAAATAACAAAACATGCTATTTTTGCTAGAATTTTTTTACAATACTTTTATTAAAATAGTTTAAATATAAGGGATTTTTATCTTATTTGCTTAGATTGCACTATAAACTATTGCGTAAAATGTCTACAGGAATAAGACTATAATCGTGAGCTTGAGCTCTAGCTCATAAAACAGTTATAATCACTAATAGCTCTCATAAATAGGAAGTGGAACGAGCCAAATTAAGGAGAAAAAAAGAGAATATTACAGACATTAAATGTTGGTCCCCCCCCAAAAAAAAAAAACCTAAGGTTACGTGCTTCTGCAACGTATGTGATGAAACAAAGAAATAATTATAAATCATATAATGCATAAAATGTAATACTTGTGCTCATACATAGTGTTCTGGTGTGAATTTGAGATTCAAGAAATATTTTTGCCTCAAATGTACTTAAAGAAATTGGTGTTAAAATTTGGGAAACCAGTGGCCCAATCCTGGCAACCAGTTACCTTATTTGGACCAATTACATGGTTTTCTTAAAGCAATTTTTTCCCCTTCTTGGAAGTGCCTGCATGTAAAAATTAATCACATTGCTTTGAAGATAGAATAATATACCAACAATTCTACACAACTTGTTTTTATTAAAATTATTTCCGTATCACTATACATAAAAAAATGTCCGTGTAATGTACGAATTCGACATTCTTTCCCTATATGAAACATATGATTTGGTTCAGTGTGAATCAGTAGAGTAATACATTATCCTTAGGAAAGAACAAATAAAAGTTTCTCACACGCAAATAAATCTGCATAATTAAAATTCTACGAAATATTTTATTAATACAGTTTCTGGATTTTTTTATTGAACCAGACAAAAGGTTATATTAAAAAATATGCAAATATGAATTTACAAGCACTATTTTGAACATCATGAAAAAAGTAAATATAATAAATGTATCACATTGGCTCTTTGAAATACATAACACTTTTCTCCTTTCAATAAATAATTCTAAAAATCTAAAGAACTTTAAAAGAAACATTTTGATGAGGAATTAAAAAATATATATTGTTATCTCCCTTAAAAGTAGCATTGTCAAAATTTATGACCATATAAGAAACATTAGTTTTAGTCAAATATGGAAAAGCAAGTAAATATAGATTCTCTAAAATATAAAGAATTTGCCAATGCAAAAATGCTAAAAGCATCAAAATTTTATTTAATAATTTATCAATGTCATCCTTGTAGTTATGATTCGAATTGAAGTTGCCCATAATTTAAATAAAAAAAAACTTTTCTGATGTCTGAAAATGTTTTATTACCTTGCAGCTTTATCTCTAGACTATTTTTATATAAGAAATTTAGCATTATTTTTTGAATTATTTTAAACACCTGAGTAATATGTACCGGAATTTTTATTTTTATGAAGACTAATTTTTATTTGTTCGCCTGAGACGATCGCATAGCTTCATTCGATACCTTTATAAATTTTGAATATTTTACATAATTTAAACTATTGCTTAGTTTTTTTTATCGCTCTGACATTTGGCTCTACTCTTATAAATCATCCATTAGTTTATATATAAGTATAAAACTGAATGGATTTGTTCTTCATAGATATGTTATGATCAATATTAATTTTATTGTAATAAGGGCATTAAGAAATTGTATGTCTTAGCTCTCGCAAATATTACCTGATCACTAAACTAAAAAATGACATGAAAAAATCTAAAGAATGCACTTTTCTCACTAATGAATAAACTTGTAACTTTTCTCAATAATAAATTACATGTAATGTTACATTAGTTAAAAGCAATCTCAAATCTCAGAATATTTATGTTTTCTATGACTGCTATTAAAATATTTTTTGCAATCTTTCTTTCCTTAATTTGGATTACCCAATTATGTTTATAAAGTAAATATTGCCTCATTGGTTAAGAATTTTGTATTTTTTTTAGTTTTCTACAAAGGCAATAGTTTTCATCAATTAATGCCTCTCTTCTTCAATGATTTAGCCCAACGTAATATATTTCGCTCTTGTGCGATGAAGCCCAGCAACCAAAACCTACTTTAATGGCAGCAAAACATTTACTTTTTGACAAAATACGTTTCATTTTTTCATTTTAGTTATTAAGGTACGAAAAGAAATTTGGCACCTTCTCCACATGCTTCAGAATACTGTAGAAAATTTGGTATTATTTGAATTACATTTTCGACCTGCTTCGGAATGGTATATAAAATTCAGTATTATTTGGCTTAAACTTTCAATATTTTGCGACAAAGTCTAGATTTCAAATCTGTTCGAAATTCGAAGATATAAAGAATATGAAAGTTCTGTAAAATTATTGAGACATTTTCAAGCAACATAAAATTAAATGGTTTTTTTAAGAAAGCATTTGTCAGTTCGACTGCAGAACAGATCGGGTGAAATCAATGATACAATTGCTCATCGGTAACGATTATAAGAATCATATTGCCCTTCTTAGAATTTCAGTAACCGTTTGCTACTCATTATTTGTAGTTATAATTGCGACTCCTATTATTGTAATGCTTGGTTCTTTATGTTAATTTAACTAAACGTCGGTTTCCCTTGGTTTTTGTTATGAACAAAACAATTGCTCAGTGAACTTTGCATTTTTGTTTGTAAAACAAATACAAAATAAATTAATGGTGAATCTTATATCTGCATTCATTTAACATTGAGGTTCTATTGAGATTCGCCCATCTTCGTTATCTATACCGTGCAGTAGTTTGCTCACCATTGTGATAAAAAGTTTGATTTCTGTGCAAGAGCAAGATCTCAAGCACAGCGGAACTAGTCAGACTATCAAGGTATGAAAAATCTTTGTTGACACATCCGGAAACTTTTATTACTAATACCAGTTCTGAAACTACTGAAAAAGACATTAAAAAGACATTGGTATTTTGTGCTGCCGATGAACAGTCGGAAGTTATAGTTTTAAAGGACAGATATTGTGCAACACAACGTAGAAGTTCTTGTTTGAGCGAATCGGTTCACTAGTTGTAATATTGGAATCGTAAACTCTAAACACAAGCTTTAGAGCTGATAATTATTTTAAAAATCCGCTATTTATATTAATGTTTTTAATGGCAGTTACACGAACTAATTTCCATTTAAATATTTATATTAGGAGCCATGCGTAATACTGAAAGTTTAACAAATATACAAACATTTCAATATTACAGCGTTCTATTGGGTGAAATTCCTACAGCCAACATTCTGAAAATTATCGTGACAAATACAATTTTTAAGGCATATGGATTTCTAAGTCCAAGTTTATGAAGTTTTTCCTTTCAATTATACGAAATACAGAAGGAGGAAATGTGGTAATCGTCAAACTCTTATCTTGTTTTCATGAATTTGTATGTTTTAAACCTGCATGAGACCGGTAAATAGGCATTTTTTAAAAACAATTATGCCTGCCTCACTGTTGGTCGGTCTCTCTCTGAAATTGGTAACTCAAAAGCAGACCGAGATAGTGGAATAAACGTAGTATTTGCATAATATATATATATATATATATATATATATATGCATACATTTTTTGACTAAACCCGTCAATGGAAAACTGTCTGTGTCTCCGTCAATTGGTAAGTGAGTAGGGTTATTTCAAAAACGCAAAGCGCTAAATGAATGAAATTTGGTACATGGTTTTATCACCAGAATTGTCAATTTATATCATACTTCACACCACCTCCGTTCTACGGGATAACCAACTATCTATTCGAATGTATGTGACCAATTAGTCTAATAGACAACATGCTGGATGACTGAATGTTTCTGCATGCTCTTCACACCGAAAGCGAAAAACTCTATTTAGTTTTGATAACTTATATCTTTTATTTATCCATCCAATTTATACAAACTCAATCACCGTTAAGCCAAGATCTATGTAAATCAACAAACTAATACATGGAAATGTACTTTTTCATGACAACAAAATTATGTTCCGTTGACTCTATCTTATAAAATGGTATATAAAATTCGTAATCAAAATTTTTTTGCCTATAACTTATATAGAGAAACTATCTCCATTGACATACATAAATATAAATTTAGATATTGTAACTAATCATTGAAAACTATCTTTAATACTGATATTTTTTTCTACTTTCTCGTATCCACAGCAAACGATGAAAGAATTGCGATCATAAAAATTTCTACCTTTGTATTTTGATGAATCTCCAGGTCTTAAATTTCCCTGAGTCAGAAAAAAAACAATTTTGCATTATGCCCTTATGTCTGCTTGTGAACAGCATAAAT